>QZLH01000095.1:42244-68858 GCA_003833135.1 Oehlia diaphana | reverse complement strand
AAAAAAACAAAAATTTTTTTTCTCAACTTTTTCAAAAAAAAAAAAAAAAAAAATTTAAATAAAAAAAAAAGAAAAAAAAAATGGTACAAAAGAGAGAACCGAGACAAGAGCAAACTATTTATTCACCATATTATTATCCAAATTCTTCTCGTTATAATTATCCTACAATGATTGGTGGTGATGAAGAACAATATACCGAAGCAAAGTTTTCTTTTCCCCACTGGGATGACGAAGTACAACCCTACAAACCTCTCCGCAGAAGAGCTTCTACTCCTTTTATTAACGCGGAATATAGTGATTATTTTAATAAATCAGTTTCTCTTGATGATGAAGATGAAAACGAAAACGAAAACGAAAGTGAGGCAATTTGTGAAAAAATTCAGAATGATATAGATTTAGCACGTAAAGATCAAAAAACTGATTACGACCAATTTAGAAAAGCTTATGCTACATTTCATGATGATATACGTTCTTTACAACGCGAAATTGAAGCGATTGAAGCTGCTTGTTTGAAAAATGGTTTCGATTTAAAAAGAGGTGTAGCAACTGGAACAGCTGGAGCAACTATGAACGATGATGGTACTGAAATTTATTATGAGCCTACTTGTACAGTAGCTGATTCTGATCATTATAATAATAATAGTAATAATTATAATAATAATGTAAAAGAGGGAAATCGTTTATTATCTTATATACCGTCTGCCACAGCTGCGGCCGCGGCTGCTCGTGGTATGATTGCAAGGAAACGTAGTTCTCCTTCTTTATTATATAGAAAAAAGCAACAACAACAACAAAATTTTAATGATAATAACAATAACAATAACAATAATCGTAGGTGTTTGGGTATAGAGGATGGTTGGATACAGGAAAGAGTTCATCAAAATGAAGGGATTCGTTGTTAATATTTTCTATTGGGTGGTGTTTTAGCGGTTTTAAAAAAAAAAACTCATTTTTTTTTTCTTTTATATACTGTATATTATTTACAGGTCAAAAACAATTTGAACAATAGATTTATATATATGTGTTGTATGCATAAATATATAATTTTTTTTTCTTCTTTAATCATTTTTTTTTATATTCACCATTCCTTCTCTTTCCTCTGTATATAGAAGCAACCTCTTTAGTTTCAAGTATATTATTTTCTACCTTCATATTATCATTTCATTAAAACTATTATATTCATCTAAATTCATAATATTCTTTCTTCTTTTTTTAATAATCTATTTGTTTTTCTAGTTGTAAATAAAAATATTAGTGTTTTTTTTCATTTTTTAAATGTTTGTAAAAGTAATAAACTAAAATATTATAAATTTCAATAATTTTAATAGATTAATGACTTGTGTCATACAGTATCAATACTTGGTATACGTAATTATTTAATTATAATCAAAATTACTATATTAAAATAACAATAGGTATCTTTTTTCATTTCGCACTAACATTATAAAGTAAATTTAAATACCAAAAATTCACCTTTTTTATTCTTATATCAGATAATTAAATCAAATAACTTGTAAATTTATAATAAAACTTAACTGTGATGATACTTAATACCATCTAATTTTAGAGATGATTTAAATTACAATATAATTTTATTTTATTTTATAATAACAAATATATAATTTTTTTGCATATACAGTATATATATAACAAAATTATTATTTTTTAAATTATAAGAAATATAGTTTTTTCATTTGAAATTAAAATATTTAAATATTTATTTATAATTATAGATATTTAAATATACAGTAATTTGAATTTGAAAATTCTATTATAAATAAATTACATATATTATATATGCCATCCAAATTATTTTGGGCTGCCATAATTATAAGTAAAATCCCAAATTCAATTATGCCATCCCAAATTATTTTGGCACTTTACATAGTAAATTATATATAAACTGAATGAATTATGCCATCCCAAATTATAATTATAGCATCCCAAAATAATTTGGGCAGCATGTATAACATATACAGTATAAAAAATGTTATACTATATAAATATAAATCTTTCTATATTTACAAATTACAAGTACTATTAAATTATTAATTAGATTTTTAAAAAATTAACTATGATATAAAAGTTATAAATTTAAAATATAATAATAATATTATAATATATATAATTAGTTAAAATTCCAGATATCTAGTTATAATAAACTTTTGGTTAAAATCATTATTTTTATTAAAATTTAAAAAATCATTTTAGTAATATCTTAATATCTAATTATCCATTAATAAACTTTTTTAAAAAATTATAAAGTTTAATAAAATAAATTTGTAGTATACTAGTATTATTACTAATTGAATATGATGTATTTATATGATTATTATAACCACTCTTTAATGATGATACTTACAAGTTTTTATTTTAGAGCATATTAAAATCTTAAAAATTATTAAAAATCAGATCTAAATTTATATAAATCTTATATTTAATTTTTATTTCAAATGTATAATATTATATGTAGATTTTAGCTTCAAATTTTACTATTTCTAAATCCAATAATTGGATTTTAATGATCTTTGACTTATTAAATTCATTTCAACAAGATGAATATTTCACAGGTCAAAATGTGAAAAATTAGGCATCAATTAGTCACCAATTAGTTACCAATCAGGTAGTTGATAATTGGTAACTGATTGGTAACTGATTGATAATCGATTGCCATTTTTACAAAATACTATTACCAATCAGGTAGTTCACTAACTTTGATCTAGTAATCAGAAAAGGATTAAATATAGTTCATTGGAATCATCTCAATAAGATGATTCTAATGGTAATAAAATTGTATTTCTAGAATTAATACTTAATGGGATTACATAATAGTCATGTGAATGTATTTATAAAGAGTGTTCTGATATACCAAAAATTCAGAATTACATGTACATATAAAATATAAAGGGTGTTCACCTAACTCTAAATTTCTAATTTAGGACTAGACTATAGCGTGTATATAGAAAAGAAATATACTTATAGAGGGTGCATTTATAGAGATGCAACTATATAATTTTTACCTTTAATACATGTATTATTTATGTATGATTTTTTACATTTTAAGTATCTGATATGTATAAAATATGTGTAAAATATATGTAGAATAGATCATTTTTTTACCACTAGCATAAATCAAAAAATTTTAAAATGCTAATTTTTGATATTTCATTAAATATTCTATTAGCTAATAAACATAGAAAGATGGAATTATCACCATTCGATTCATCTCAATGAAACGATTCTAGCAAGTCGTATTACATCTTTCTATAATCATTGGATGCTGAGAAATTTATTTATATAACTATAATCATAAATAATACTTTTTAATATAAGATTTTTGAAAATAGGTATAATATACAGTATGAACATATTGTAAAAATTAGACCTTTTTTTTGAAAATAGGTATGACATATGAATGTATTGTAATAATTGGACCTTTTTTAAAGTTACCGATTAGATGATTTCTACACCTGTGATTTGCATAACTGATGTATAGCTACCAGAATACACGAGAAAAATATTTTTTTTTTGATTTAACCAATTGTTCTAATATCTAACCAATTGTTTTAACATCAAACCAATTATTATTTCAACCTTTGATCAAGTATTTTTGACAAATATGAAATTATTAAAAATTTTATTACAATTTTTTTATATAATAAATTTTATTATTTTTACAAAAAAATATGTATACTTTTGTTAATTTCTTTTCTCAAAGTTTTTACCAAACAAATTTTACTTTCACTTTACCTCTATCACCAACTATTGCTTTCACTTTATAATACAAATATAAAATTTGTAAGATTTTATTCAAAAGTATGTCTGGATTAATACGTTATAATACTATTATACAAAAATATAATACAAAATGTGAAGGATTATACAAACTACCTTTGAAGGTAATTAAAGAGTTTAAAGCATAGTTTATTTATATTATTTAAGGTAAACTAAAAGGAACATTTTCTTAGTCAAGTAAACAATCTATTTTTTTATCTTGTCTGAAAAGCTTATTTTTTGAAATCTTTGAAGATTATATTCATTATTATAGTGTTTAGAATGGTAATTATAAATATTATCAGATACATATACTGGTAAAAAAATGATTTAGTCTATATATATCTTACACATATCAGGTACTTAATATGTAGAAAATCATATATAAATAATACACATATCATACACATTGTAACCGCCAAGAATCAAGCATAAATTAATGAAAAATAAAAGTCGTAGGTGGAGCAAGAATTATGGGAATTACAAGAACTAAAAGGAACGTAATTTAGGAATGGACAGTAATGCAGATCATTAGAGAATTGGATATAAAAGGAAAATGATTCACTTCCAGTTATGAGTATAAATTGACCAAAATTATGATCGATAAGGATATAATCTACTTCAGGTCACGACTTTACAGAAATTTAACATTTTTAATCAATATAGAATCGATATCATTAAGTTTATCTTAACGGTATCATTTTGATATCATTTTGATATTATTTTAATATAGATTTAATATTGATACAATATCGAAATAAAGTATTATTATTTCGATATCATTTCAATATTAAATCAATATCGAAATAATATCGAAATGATAATTAAAATGATATCGAAATAATATCTTTAAATTAAACTTAAAGATGTTGTTTCGATGTCATTTCTATTATCAGTTTGATATCATTTTGATATCGATTTAATATTGAAATAATATCAAAATGATAATACTTTATTTCAATATCATATTAATATTAAATCTATATTAAAATGATATCGAAATGATATCAAAATGATATCACTTGAAAACTTAAAGTTTCTGTAAAGGAGTATAAACTGATCCAGGGTACGATACACAGGAACACTTAAGGATAACAAGGGAGTTACTCCTATCAAATGAGTATAAACTGGGTATATGATGTCATTTATTACATTATAGTTCTATTAAGAAGGATATTTTTGTGTTACTATATTTGAAGGTCGTCTAAAGCAGGGGCAAATCACGTGACTTCAGAAAAAAATTGTTTTCATAAAATAAAACTTTTTACCTTATATTTAACCATTCTAAACATACATTTTAAATGCATTTTTGCCTGCTCTGCAAGTTTACATAGAGCGCAGAGTAGGGTTTTGAATGCCGTTTTTGATTTATTTGACTTTTTCAATTTTGTTATCCATTTTTGGATATGATTGGTAAAGTTTCGTTCATTCATATGTAAAGTCAAAAATAATATTCAAAATCCACTTTTTTTCCTTAAGTAAACTTGCAAAGCAGATAAAAATACGCTTATATTATGATTTTAAAGTTTCTATTAATCTTTCTTTATAAAAAATTAATTTAATTAAAATTACACTGAATCACATGATTTGCCCCCGCTTTAGACGACCTCTATATTTGTATAAATACATGGATAATTCACTCTAATAAACTGAGTTACGATTTGAAGTTGTATTTTATTTTTGCTCATCACGTGTTTTTATTACTAACCTTATTTGATTCCACATACTAATCATGAAACCTGATTCAACGTAGCAACTCTTATGAGGGAATCAGAGCATTTCAACATATTAGGTATTAATATATATATCATATATATATCAGATACCTAATAAGTATACGATATATATAAGTACCTAATGTGTATATGATATGTGTATTATTTGTGTATGATTTTCTACATTTTGAATATCTGATATGTATATAATATGTGTAAGGATAGAACATTTTTTATCGATAATATACACAAATAGCTAATTTATTTGATAACTCAAATTGGAAGTGTAAATTTTTTGATAATAATCAACAAATTTTTGTTGTATTATTTGATGCACAAGCTGAATAAAATATTAATTAAGAAAGTCTCTTTGATCAAAGTGATAATTGGATTCCAAAAAATAGGTTAAAAAAATTTAATTATCTAAATTAACAGTTAAGTGGAAATATAAGAAAAGTAGAGAAAATGTAAAAAAAAATAGAACATTAGTATAATATATGGGCGCTTTGCAGTAGAAAGGGACAAAACTACTAAAAAAATTCAAATTTTCTTTTATATACCAAAAATATTCTAAATGCTATAATTTGTTTAGATTTTATATTAACTTATTTTTTATTTTTTTTAGTAGTTTCGTCCCTTTCTACTGCAAAATACCCATATTAGTTTAAGATTTTGGGTATAACAAATATTATTATCATAGATATTTACAGTTAACCCTTATTAAAACGAATTCTAGATTCCAAACCTCAACTTTATTATAGAGTTATAGTAAAAATTTTAAAAGATTTAATTGGTCAATTTGTTATAGTAAAAGGAAATTTATTATAATTGTCTGAAAAATTTACTATATCAAGAGTTCACTATATTAAGGTTTATTAGAAAATATTAATAAAAATTTGTAAAATTTATTATATACTGTATTATACTATTTACAATTTACATGAATAAAACAGTTTGCATATATATAGATTTTTAATTTTTTAGTTTTTTTTAATGTAAATATGTTGAAGTCTTGGGTATTTATCTATGGTATCCTTTTGAACAAAATATAATAATTTATTTTTATAATGTAAAATTTTAAAAATGACTGACTTCTTCTATGTCTTTTTCATCATCTTTTCATTATTTTTTGAAAAAATGCAAAAACTTGATCATGATTTTTCTTTTCCATTGGACTACAAGAAAAACATCTAATCCAAATTTCTGATGCCTTTTCATAAATTCAGATAAATGATTGACTAAAACATGCATATACTGTATAGTGTTACATCTTTTGGACGATATAAACCCATTTTAAAATTAATAGTATTAGGTTTCTCTTGAAAAGAAGCAAGAAATAAATCCAACCATTCCTTTACTTGATTTGCAAATTAAGACAGATTAGTCTCATTAGATTTTATATTAATATAGAATTAATAAAGATCTCACTATAAATGATTAATTAAAAATGCACATTTCTCATTAAAAATAACTTCAAAATTGAAATTTTTTAATATAATCTCTTTATTACCTTCCATTAGCAAAGTATGAGACCAGTTTTGCATTTCCTGTTCCTGCCAAAAAACTAAATGAGATTTTAATTCTATTCATTTCTGCAATTATTTTTGTTCTTGTTAATTCATTAAATTGATTTTTCATTTTGAGTTCTTAAATTGCTAAATCCTATAACTGATTTCATATTCTAATATTATATATAATTTATCCAGAATATAGTGATCCAGGGGAATTATTTGAAGCAAAGGAAGCTTAGTATGACCTGGTGGTGATTTTACTGTTGAATTATTATTAAAAAAAAGCTGGCTTGATTTGATGTATGTTTTTTCAATAATACATACTTTTTGCCTGTTTCCAATATCTTCTTTTGTACAAAGACACCATGGACAAAAATACCTTGAGTTTGGAGCATTAAAGCCAAGTATGATCACCATAAATTTCCAGTTACTACTAAAATATGGATTGATTTTCCATACTGTACCATTTAAATCTTTCAATCCATTCAAAATTAAATCATTTAATTTATGAGCAATTGGTGTTCTCATTTTTTGTAATAGTATATAATTCTCATTCCCTGGAAATAGAATAATTGTGTAATGATGTTCAGCTTTGTATATACTGTATATCATCTAAAATTGTACATGTGATGATAACGTGTTTGACTTTTCTACCCACGTTCCTACCATCCCCAGAAATACGCAGATCATCCACACCAAGGGCTTCATATGATAAATCTTTAAAAAGATGGAGTTTCCAAGAAACACAATGTGAATCTTGTTTGTGGCCTGCTTATAGCATAGTGCAAAACGTAATCCGGTAATTACTCTTAACAATTCGTCTGGTAATATACCGCATGGCACTGACTAAGGTATCACGGGTACAAATCAATTTACCCTATTTAAAAAATTGAAGAAATCGGCCAGAATTAGCCTAATTTTACCAGAATTAAAATTATTCTCTACATATCTACATACCATACCCGGGTATATTATAAGGGGTACGTTAAAATGGGAGGTCCCTTAGTCAGTACTATACGGTATTAACCTTCAAATCATCATAGTTCTTATTAGAAATGGCATGCCTTCTTGGTGACTTTGGCCAGGAAGAAACCTCCAAGAGGTGTCACTCGTTACTCGTATGATTATACATGCCTACCAACTAATTGTAATCGTATTGAAAAAATCTTTTGTGGGCAATGCATTATTTGATACCTGATTCGTATAAAGCGAATTTTTCACGCTAGTTTCGATTTGTTCCATAATTCTCAACTAATAAAAAAATAGTTGATCAATAAAAGTATCTAAATATACTTACCATTGAAGGTCTATATGTTTCAGTTGAAGGAGCGAGAGGTATAATGACCAAAATCTGGTCAATCGATCATGTACAACGCATTTTTATTCGTTTATTTTTATTCAAAAGATATGTAGGTAACGTGTGCATTAATTAAAAGTCAAAAACGGAAGGGTGAGACAAATTTTCATGAAACTAATTAGATATTTATAATAATTTATAAAAAGTGTTCTTTTTTGTTTAATAATGATATGTACAATAAATGACTTACATATATAAATGGAATTACGAAAGCTTTTTTTTGTCAGTTAGGCTATTCTAATTAAAAAGAAAGTGACCAAAATTAATGAAAAATGGAAGAAATAATTACATTATAAAAGAATTGGATTTTTTATGATTTGAAGAATTAGATCCGAATTTATTGAATAAAAAGGATATATTATATTATGGGTAAATATGTAAGGCTAAGGATAGGCGAAGAGATAATTTTAAAAGATTGCCACAAAAACCCCCCAAAAATAATATAATATAAAAATAATTTATTTTATTTTAAATAACAAAAATATTTATACTTTAACATATATATACACACTCATTATTTTTTTTTTTTTTTTACATTAAAAAACCTTTCCAATTATTTGTAAAATAGAGGTGAACACGAATCATAACAAGGTTGCACAAATCTCGGTTCGTTCCTAAAGACAAAATCCGAATTTTGAAGTGAGCGTTGAATTTTATAATCGTAAGACCCAAACAAATGAATCTAATGAAAATTAAAAGAAAAAAAAGAAAAAAAAAAAAATATAGTTAGCAATATATTTACCAATTGTTTATAATTATCATGAAAAAAATCATGATTAATATTAATAAAGATTAGAAAGATCAGCGCTTCCAAATGTTGCCGGATGTACGCAGTATGCATATTTGGTACCACGTATGTGAGAGCCGTCGCGCCACGGGATAGTTGTGTCCATAATTCGTCTATAGATAGTTGACTTTTTTAGTACTTCTATCTATAATTATAGGCATACCATATGATCTCAAATGGCGACATCATCAACTTTGATTTATCTTATTGACAATTTTGTTTGAACTGATGGTGGAGTTGGACTTGAGAAGCGGTATCAGAACCTTCAACCTTTAAAGCATGAACAGGTATTACAGGTTCGCCGGGTGGAGGATGTCTTTTTTGTTCATTTATTGGCAATTTCAAAGCCTCTTTGAAAGCTTCCTTATGTATGTTTGCATCCTTTACAAGGTAATAAGAAGTATCTTGTGGTAAAGATTGTGATTGTTCACATTTTAATGGAGTAGTTAAGTTCGGAAGAGCCTGATGAGTGATTAGTGGCTGTACTGTAAAAGAAGGTTGTGTAAGAGTAAATAATTGTTGAACAGTCATCGGTTGGTGTTGAAAAGAATATGTTTGTGGCTGATAAAATTGAGGAATTGTCTGTTGCTGTTGAAATATAATTGTAGGTTGTTGTTGGAATAAAGGATTAATAGATTGTTGAATAGTTGATAAATTTGTTTGCAATACTGATACACTAGGTTGTGGTAACAAAACTTCTTGTTGCAAGAACGGAGTTATGTTTGTGGATTGAGTTTGACGAGTCTTTTTTTGCTGCAATAATTGTTGAAGTTGTAGATTCTGTAATAATAGATAAAGACGTTGTGATTGCGTTTGTTGCTGGCGACGCAGTTGTTCCATAATCTCTTCAATACGTTTTTTCCATAAATTTTTAAGTTCTAATTGTTTTTTTGATAATTGATCAGATTGTTCTTCAGTTTTTGAATTTTTTGCCAAATTATTCGTTTGGTTATCAGACAATTCTTTATATTCCTTCTCTGCTAGTTGTTCAAGATGTTGTTTTGTTTTGTCCTCTATTGTCTTTTTCATATAGCTAACTAGTTGTTCCATAGAAGCAGTATAATTTTCCTACATATGTGTCATTCTAAACACGTTAGAAAAGGCAAAGAAACTTTTTGGGATTAAAAGACACGGTAAAATTACCCGAGAAGTTGCTCTTTGAAAGACGCCTGCTTCTGCTTGTCTAGCACGG
The DNA here is from genome assembly GCA_003833135.1 of Oehlia diaphana. NCBI lineage: Eukaryota > Fungi > Glomeromycota > Glomeromycetes > Glomerales > Glomeraceae > Oehlia > Oehlia diaphana. Next base: position 58,522 of record QZLH01000095.1, on the reverse strand, counting down.
TTCAATACTTCGTTAAACGGTTGAACAGCATGAGCTAATTCCGCAATTCTGAGAATACTAGTAAGCCTTTCATCTGTAGAAACAAGAGAACGCCAATCCATTGAAGACATGTTGTTAATTTTAAATTAAATTTAAATAATTTTTTTTTTTCGCGCCTCTCGTAAGGAAAAAAATATAAAAAAAATAACTATGTTAATTTTTTCTTTTCTTATATTCCTAATCCAATTAAAGTTTATTTATATGATGAAATTTATATAGTAATTTAATGAACATAATATGTTATGACTTATGATGTAATGTGACATTTATAACCTAAATAAGAAAAATATTTTAGATTGTCCTCGTGGTTAGTTGTTCTTTAATATATATGGGTTCGTTATTTTTTATCTAAGTCCTTTAAGTTATAATATAATGAACGAAATAATTATATAATTATGACAATACAAATACAAATAAATTGTTAAAAAAAAAACGTTTTTTAATAACCTTTAACATTTCGTCAATTTATTAAATAAAATACGAATGGTTTTATAAAAAATAGGACCCGTATAAATTGCCCAGCCCCGCGTTATCTTTTTCAGGTTAAGTCGGCTAAATTTAATGGGTACCCAGTATGTGAAAAAGTCACAGTGCTTTCTTTTGGGGACTGATCCCGAGTATGTTGATCCTACGGTGACTATGGCTTATTATTTATTAACAATGAACTTTATCCGAAACGCGATGGATTTCTTTGAATGACCTTCGAAATTGATGTTGATGCACAGACTTAGGTTAAGTCCAATTTCAAATGCCCGATGTCGCAATGTTTGGTACCTCGATCCGCCCTAAAATATACATTCCACGCACTATGCGCGCACTGTTTTTTTAAATTCATGTATGGGAACCCATCCATTCCCCTTTGTAGTTAATTGATTATATTTTTTTATTTCCGATTTTCATAAATTAGCCGTGAAAAAAATGTCGATCATCATATAATTTAGGGGTTAGTTTTTGTTTTTTCAATAATAAGAACCCGAAGAACCCGTCAGTTAATCACTCTTTTTTAATATTGGATTCAGGTATACAGTTATGCAATTGGATTTATTAAGTTAAGTTTGCATATCGTATGACTCATATTTTTAATTTCATTATACTACACAAAAAACGTAACTATTTCTTTCTTTAATAAGGTCATTAAAAAAGTTCTTTATGTACAAAATTTGGGGAATTTACAATGACAAAATGACAAATTGCTTTTTAACAAACTCTCAATATATTAGAAAAAAAAAAGATATCTCTTATAATAATAAAATAACTGTTTACCCGATAATCTATTGGCATTTATAATCCGGATTTCTGGTATTAGGTCATGCATTATTTATTTTCCGACTTGCATTAAAAGACCCCTAAAAATTGTGTCATTCGCCCATACCTAACATACCTAGCAGAACCATCTTGAATCGATCACCCGATAACCTTTTGTAAAAAAAAATGGAGGGGAAAATGAAGTAACATCATGTGAACATAATATAATTTTTATTTGTTTGTAAAAAAAAAAAAAACCTAATACTCTTTTTTTTTTTTTTTTTTTTTTTTTGAAAAATCTAGATTGCGAAAATGGGCAACGTATGAAACCTGTAACGACTTTTATTGGTTATTTCACGAGAGAAAATTACTTTTTTTCGTAACATTTTTTATTTCTTTATTTAATTATTAAAGGGACAAAAGGCACAACATAAACGTGAACGAGCAAAAAATGATGCGAAAAAAGGACCAACAAGTCAGTTGAAAACGGTAAGTTACAAGCTTCAAAGGAGGATAATTGAAGTATTCATAGTTATTAATAAAATGTCTCAAAAACTTTTTGGAGAATAAAATGTAGAAAACATGAAGAATAATTGAATAAATACAAGAAAGTGGTTTGATTTTTTATAAATTCATTTATTTTTTTATTTTTGTCTTTTTTTATTTTAATTAATTTAATTGATTAGAATGAGGCTGCCAAGAATATAGTATGTCAAGTTTGTCGGAACACATTCTTATGTACTGTAAGAAAGAAAGCGTAAGTATATATTTAAGGATTAACAAACCACTTCATTTTGTAATAAACTAATATATTTTTTTTTGTTGTTGTCTTTTAGTTTGGAAGAACACGCCGATAATAAACATGGTAAAAAATTGGAAGAATGTTTCCCAGGATTTGTTGAAACGGCTGGTAAAAAATAACGTATAATACGGGCTTACTTCCCATACTAAGGGTTTACTATATTCGATTCGCTTAAATTTGGCTACTTTAATTTTTTGAGAAATTATAAAGAATGTTATCAGAGAATATTTTTAGTTATTTAATATATTTTTATTTAGAACTATATTTTATTAAATAAAAGTGATAAAATATTGCGGAAATCTACTGTCTTCAAATTGTATAATTGCTACTTTGCACTACATAAATTGTTCTTCAAAACAAAGATACACGAGCCCATGTTTGTTAGAATTTAAATCTAACGTATCCAATTATCTATATCTTCGTCCAAATCAAAAAATCTTGATGGTAAAGGCACGTGAATAAAAGTATTACAGCATCTTTGATATAATTAGGAAATGATGTCCAACCAGAAACAAATCTTTCATGCTTTTCGTCCTTTTTTTGTTTGCGAATAATGTCACGTTCAAAAACAATATTGCTTTTAAAGGAAAAACAAATACAAGCTGATTCAAACGTAGATATTTATGAACAAAAATTCCGTGAACTAGGAAATTATGAAATACTTTATTTACCGCTTCTCGAACACTCTTTGGTTAATATAAATGAATTAACTAATATATTAAAGAATGAAGCAGACAATAAATATAGAGGGGTAATAACTACTAGTCAAAGAGCCGTTGAAGGACTTAAAATAGCATGGGAACAAGCATTCTTTTCTTCCGGTAAATATAATGAAATTTCATCTGATCTGTTTCAATGTAATCAATCTCCTTTGAATTGAGATAGATTAATTATTTTTATAGATGAGAAAAAAGATGTTTTAGACAAATGGAAGAAATTACCATATTTTGTTGTTGGTAAATCAACAGCAAAAGCAATAAGAGAATTGAATGTTAATCCGTATGGAGATGAATCAGGAAGTTCAGAGATATTGGCAGATTATATAATAAAATATTTTAATTGTTCTTCGCAAGAAAGAGAAAATTCTCAACATTTAAAATTATTATTTCTTGTAGGAGATAAAAGAAAAGATTATTTACCAAATAAATTGGAAGAATCAGGATTTATTTTAAAAGAATTATTAATTTATGAGACCAGACCAAATTCATTATTTCCTAATGAATTAGAGAAATTATTAAATTATGAGAAGATGATTGATTGGGTAGTTTTTTTTAGTCCATCGGGAGTTGACATTTCATTAGAACTATTAAAAAATAAATTATTTGAGGAAAATGATATTAAGATTGCTAGTATAGGTAAAACTACAAGTAATCATTTAGAAAAAATTAAAAAAATAAATGTAAATATTACATCCCCAAAACCCGATGCAGAGAGTTTAGCAAAATCAATTCATGGATATAATCAATGAATTTTTTTACTAATTTGTCGGTAAAAATTTATCTTATTATACGGAATAAAATCTGTAAAATCTTTTAAAATCTCCAACATTTAATTTACCCCATCTTTTTTCTCTACCACCAACTTCTAATTCACAAAATTCATCTTCAACATATACTTCGTCTTTAAAACCAATCTTTTTACCTTGTTTATAAACTTCACCGTAATAATCTATAATGTATAATTTTGGATACAATTTGCCCAACTTTATAATAAGTTCAGGTTCAATCAACTTACAAGAGCAAAAATTTAATGCAACTAATGAAGATAAATCAAGTTGTTCTATTTTATAAAATAATGATTCACATGTTATATAATTACAACCTGTCATCATAATTTCTTGTATATTTGGACAACCCATTATTAAATACATTAATGATGAATCTTTTATCCCCCAACACCAATCCAAGTTTAACCACCTCAGTTGTGGTTGGTGAAAATAAAATAAATTTGAATTTGTTATATTTGTACATTCTGAAAGATCCAACGAATAAAATGAATGTTCTCTTCTTTTCAATGCTTCAAAAAAATTACGAAATCTATTTTGTTTTTAAATAAAAAAGATTTAAATAATGCATGCTATAAAAATCACAAAACTTAGTAAAATTAATAAATACCCTTCTTCAGAAAATGATGTCCCTTTTCTTAATTTAAGAAATTTAAAACTTGGTTGTAAATTAAGAATTAATTCTTCTAATACCATGTCAGTCAAAGATTCACTGAAAGATATGGCCAATAATTCTAATTCTTTACAATTACATAGTACTGATATAATCGAGTGATCACTTATTTCTTGCCCATCAATAACTAAATATTTCAACTTAATTAACCTAGTAGCAATTAAATTAATTCCATCATCCGTTATTTTATAACATCCATCAATATCTAATTTAATTAGTGTTTTTAAAATAGTAGCATTAGTTACAGTGAGAAATGAAAAAATGGTATCATCATCTATTGATTCACAATGCGATAATACTAATGTCGTTAAGTTACATGTTGAAGATAAGTTTGCTAATGAAGTTATATTTGATATTTCTTTACATCCTTCTAAAAACAGTTTCTCAAGAGATGTACAATTAAACCCAATAGACATTAACGATATATTTGTTATACCTGTAACTGAAAGATCTAAAACTAAAATGAAGGTGAAATGAAATTGATTAAATTCGACAAATCAAAAAATTAAGAAAATTTTTTAATTAGATTCTTACTTTTAAGAGCATGTCTGGCCGAACTAACTAACAATTTCTTGGCGAATTCATCGGTAATTTTAGTAGCCCTGGCATCTAATGCTTGTATATTCTTTAATCTCTTCAACGTACTATCAAGTTCAAGTCCATTTGTATTATAAATAATTGTTTCATTCCATAATAATGGGGTATATGCTAAGGCTTTAAAAGCTTTGGATACTCTACATAATTTTAAACGTGTTTGTTGTGTTAAGTATGAAAAAATAAGTAAAGAAACCTCGTTAGGAAGTAAAGGAAAAACTCTATCCGAGTAATATGTTTTAACAACCGTATTTTCAGCAGCGGAAGTCATTTTTTAGATTTTTTCTTCAAAAGTGTTCAAATTATTTGTGACACAATCGATCATGATCTACGGCTCTGTCTGATATAAAAATTAGTCCACGAAAGACGTCACGCAGCTTTGATTCCGTGTTGGCAAGGAAGTGATATGAGTTCTTACATTTCTCTCGAAAATAAATCTGATATTGAAAACGTTTCTTCTGTATTTACTTCTCTTTTAGCGAATCAAGTTGGTACGTATTGTGTTTATTGAATTGATATTCTGTGTAAGAAGTTGAATTTTAATATTCTTTATAATTTAGAGCTGACGAATATTCCATTAAATATAAAGGAAGAATTGATTTCTTCTTTGTTAACTGATCTCGATGAAAATGGAGTTCAGCAAAAATGGAACGATAATGGTACATTTTAAGTTATTTTGAATTTGAAATAATTTATATTTATTTTAACAAAATATTTAAAATATTTTGTAACAGTTCGTTTATTAGCTTTACAAACTCTAAAAATCTTGGGACGCGATGCGAATGGGTGTGGTCACTTATTTACTGATAAGGTACGTTGTTAGCTCTGGTGTTTTTCGGTTGCTAGTTTAAATTTTCTATTCCTTTTTAAGTTTGGATCCTTTAAAATTAATAGAAGCTTGTGTGTTTCTGCTGGTTTTAAATTTAAGTGTCATTATTTTTAAAAATATTATCATTACCTAATGAACCTTTAAACAAATATAGGGATTTAAAATATTATTAACTCATACGAAACTCCAATCAACTGAACCAAAATCTGATACTCTGGTAACTCAAGAGTCATTAACATGTATAGCAAATATGTTATTGCTTAAAGAGAGCACACGTGATTTGTTTGACAAGTATAAGTGTATTTCAAGTATATGTCAATTTTTCAAGGTAAAGAAAGGGTTAAGTATGTTACGGTGTGTTAATATAACAGAAATAACTCACTTTTTCCTTACGGATAGGATAATGGAATTTCAATTAAGACGCAATTTTTATTATCAAGAATTTTGTTTCTTATGACTGTTAAACCACAACCAGCTGTACAACCCTTAATTGATAACCTAGGAATAATTGATATTTTATATAATGTAAGTTTTAATTATTTCTTTTTTTTTTTCTTGTAATCCTGACTAATTTCTTGAATAATTTATAGTATATTAGTAAACATCTTGAACAATTATCTTTACCAAATAGTTCTTCAAAAGAAGATATAAATTCGTTACCTATAACTAGAGTTATGGTGCTAAATGAACAATTAAAGCTATTATTTAATTTAATGATGAACGATCCTAAGATCGAACGAGATAATTTAGTACAAGGATCTAATAATAGTAATAAATTTGAAAAGTAAGTAATGTTGTTTGCTAAATGAGTTATTTTTTAATTAATATTACTATTAAGAAAAAATTCTTTTTGATAGATTACTTTTACCCATATTAAATATACTTCTAAAAGTACCAAAATCAACACCATTGCCACTTTCACCTCCACATTCACATGCAATACATGCGTTATTAAATTTTCCAATTGAACCATATAAATCATTATGGTTTCCGCCATCATCTAGCAAAAAAGAACAATATAGAGTTTGTTTCGATCTAATTGATATGTTTAAATCAATGATTTATATGGCCGTAAAAAATGATCCTGATAAAGAAAATGCAGCGGCTGGAGGTGCTAGTAACAATAATCTAGATTTTGATGAAATTATTACTCCTTTGGTTGTTTTACTCAGAAAATTAGCTGATGATGACGATTATGCAAAAATTTTAATTAAAGAAGAATTATTACCCGATAACATGTAAGTAACTTTATTAAAGAAAAACAATTTATTTAAGATAATTTGTTAATAAAAAATTTCTTCCTTTTACAGAGATCGAAGTAAACCTTTAGAAAAAGGTGATAGTTTTTCAGCTAGGTTAATTGGACTAATGACCTCTGTTATGTTGCCACATTTAAAAGACAGTATTAGTGAATTATTATTTATTTTGTGTAATCAAGATGGTAGGTGTGTTAAATTTATGTGATTTTTTAAAATGTAAAATCTTACCACTAATTTTCAATCTCTTATAGCAAACTTGTTCGTTCATCATGTGGGTTATGGAAATGCAGCAGGATTTCTATTAAGTAAAAATATAATGATGCCACCTTCATCTTCAAATACTTCACATTCAGATAAACCAATTAATCCTGTAACAGGACAATATTGTGAAAATGAACCACCTTCTTTATCAAATATGACTGATGAAGAAAAAGAAAGGGAAGCTGAAAAATTATTTGTGTTATTTGAACGTCTTAAAAAAACTGGTGTAATGGATGTTGTAAACCCTGTTGAAGAAGCTATTAAATCTGGTAAAATTCAAGAATATAAAGAAGATGAAGAAGATGATGATTAAAATCTATAAAAAAGAGAATTTTTTTAATACTATTTATTTTATTTTTTATTAAGAAAATAAAAAATATATTAAATAAACTTAATTTATTGTTTATATATTTGAAAATTATAAAAAAAAATTAATATATTGTCTGTAAATTAATTTAATTTTAAATATGGTTGAAATTACTAAATACTGATATTTGGCAAGTTTAGTAAGAAAAATTAAAAAGAAATTTATATTTTATACAAACACTATTTGCTAAATTATTAAACTCTTAAAACTTATACATTTTAATAAATAAAATTTTCATTTTTTTGAACATCTAATTCTAAATCTTAATCTTAGTTTTTTAACTCTAATTTTAACTTTATTTTATATAAAAAATCAGAAAGTATATATAAAAATAAATTTTATAATTATTTTTATGGTTTTGCTATTTATTACTATATAGTGATCTTTAATTATTTCACCATATAAATTATAATAATAAATAATTATTTATAACTATAAAATATAAAAAATAATAAAATACTTTTTATTAACTAGTTATTAGTAAATAGCATATTAAAATCAATTCTTATATTGATGAATTCTATGATTTAAATTATTATAATTTCCATATAATTTAATATATATTCCTGAATTATAATCAATATTCCTTATAATTTTAATACATCTGACTTTTAACATTACTTTTATCTTTAAATAATTCAACTAATACATTTTAAGCCTAGTTGTTTTTTTGTGAATTTGCCTTTAGTATAATTAATACAGTAGGATTATTTATTCTGAAAATTTCTGGGTTTATTTGAACTTTTATTTTTTTTATCTATTTTCAAATTCATATTCTTTTTATTTAATATAATTCTTAAAAATATTTTCAATTTCATTATTATTACAATTAATAGAAATCTGCATTGCTTTTTTAAATAAAAATAAACTATACAATTTTCTATATTTTTTTTTTAAGAATTTAATATTTATTATTAAGATGAATTTTTATAATTAAAATAAATATCATTTAAATACTAAAATATCATCATTTTTATATCTTTATATTCAATATTATTTTTCTTTATAACTTTATGTTTAATTTATCAAAATGTTTAATATTAAAATTTTTTACTCCTTATATTATATACTAGCAATCAAAGATATATTAAAAATAGTCTTTTTATAGTATATTAAATTATATGAAATAATCTAAAAATATATATATATAATTTATGATCTATCATTAAGAATGATGATATAATTTGAAAATTTGTTTTCACAGATATTATATGTTATATGTCAAATTTTAAGTATATTTGTAAATTTAATATCTTCAATTAATTCTTAACATTAATAATTATTATTATTACTGATTCTAACAAATTATTACTTAGATTGTCAGATTTAACTTGATTCTATTAAAACAAATTAATGAATTATAATTAAAAATTCAGTTTTAACTATATTATAAAATAGTATAAAAATTTAATATATAGTTACCATTAAATATAACAAATCTGAATATATCACAAATTTTGTTATATCAAGCCAAATAGTGTAAAACTGATTTTTTTATAATTAATTATATTAAATATAACAAAATTTTATAGTAAAATGCTATATATTATATCTGAACTCATGTTTATTGATTAAATATATTAGCTACAATACTATATATTAATATACTGAATAATTATGTAAATTAAAATTAGTATAGGATAATTATTTATACAAATAATCTTTTTTTTTCATCAGAATATAATATAATATATTGTGTAAATTAATAAAAACTTTAATAATTTTTTAATTATATAAAAAATAAAAATAAAAATAAAGCCATTCTGATTTTTATTAACATATAAAAATTACCAGTAAAGTGAGTAAAGTTATTATAAAAAATCAAAAATTGTTATTATATAAAATGAGTAGAAATAGTAAAATCTATATACTGAACTGTTTGGTATATAGATTAAAGTATTATATAATAAATTTACCTTATACTGAACTAAATCCTTTAAATAGAAAGTTCATTATATCTAGTAATAATTGTATGTATAAAACTTTGTGCTATATATATATTAGTTTTCATAGTAAAATACCTAAAAATCAAATAATTGATTAGCACCATATATAGTATAAAACTATTTTGAATCTGCTATTATTATATTATAAATAATTTTAGATATATATATTTAGATAAAATTTTTATCAATATTTAAAAAGAATTTAGTATAATATTATTAAAAGAAAACTGTAATTCAGTTGCTATAATTACTTTTAAATATTTTCATTTTAATTCTTTTTTCAATATTATGAAACAATTTATAAAAAGTATTATATTAATTCATAATTTGTTTAATAACTGTATTATTCTTTTTATATATTGTATTATTTGAATTTCAGTATTAAAAATGTGATTAATATAACATTTTGCCCATATTGTATGTATTGGATATAAATTATTAGTAAGATATTGCTTTACAGTACCATATTTATTATGTAGTAAATCTTTCTATTTAACGTAAATATTTAGTAGAAATGCAATTAGAAACTCTTAAAATTAATAACCAAATTTATTATGTAAATATTTTTTAATATTTTGCTTTGTATGAAAAATATATGACATAAGATATATTTTAGAAATTTTTGTTTTAATTGCATTATACTGTATATTGCAAAATTGGCATTTAAAAATATTACATAAGGAATAATATTATTGGTAGTTTTTTTAGACTTTTTAACATTTATTTCTGATTAAAATTTGAAAAATTAATCTTGATTGATTTCTATATAACTTTTGTAACTTGTTGAGTAAAGTCTATAATGTTAAATAATGAGTAATTTAATTTAATTTATTTTTTTTTTTGTGTCTGCAATACATTTAATACCTTATTAAAAAAAGAAGTTAAAAATAACAGTATTTACATGTCTAGCTAACGACTAAATCCTTAAGTAATACTAAACTTCTCATTATCCTCTGAAGAAGACCCCACATATGCATTATCAGGTGGAAACTTAGGCTCAAAGAGTTGAGTAGTTTATTAGTATCCTATAGTTTAGATTAGTCTTGCTTGTATTTGTATACACTCGTAACTTTCTATAATGCCGTCTAGTGTTCATCTTGAAAATAAAAATTACCTGAAATTTTTTTTTTTGTTACAATTTTATTTTAAAAGCATACACGCACTATACCTATTTTAGCTAATTATAATATTTTATACATAATTTATTATTTTTAAATTTCATCTACTTTTATCAGGGTTTAATTTGGGAAGTTTACATGATTTTGACTAATATTGCGGTGACTTTGGTGAAGCAAATTTACAGTTTTTGGGTAAGTAGATAATCATTCTATTCGGAAATAAAAAATTAACTGATAATCGCTAATTATCAATTTATTAGCAAAAATGGCAAACTAACCATTGGAAAGATCGATTGAAAATCCATGTAAAAGATACGAGCCATTATTAAATGTATTAAATGCGATTTTTACATCCGAAATTCGGAATTTCCAATACTAGTCACTAATGAAATTAAAGTTTTAAAACTGATAAGGCTTAATTTTTTGTGCGCATACTAAAATAATTCATCACGGTTTCTTTGTCACCTTAGCTAATCGAGGATTACACAACCTCCCCTTATTTATTTACTAGATACAATTAAAAGAAAATGCAACTAATATGACGAAAGAGTAAATAGTAAATAGGCATAGAACACGATCGGGAACACAAGGATGTGTTGCGAAAAAAGATTTTTTCGTCACAAAATGTGAATTGAAAATTTAACATTATATAAATAAAAAGGGATGTTTTTAAATACTTTTATTAACTTGTGCTTCGTTCTTCTTCATAATCAAGAAGAACATTTCTCCCACCATTACCTTTCTCTTATAAGGCGGAAGCAGTAGTTGTTGATTAGTGTAGATCTTCTAAGTTGTTGACGAAGGGGTAGCAGTTTAAGGAAGAAGTCCCATCCCTTTTTATTTCATAATTCCTAATTTCATATTTTTTTCTTCTACCCGTTATTTTTTATTTATTTGGTTGAATTAAAAATGGTTTTTCCTCGTAGAGGTTGCTTTAAATGTGGCAACGGTTAGTAGTCTGATCTTAAATAAAGGCAGATGATCGAGATCTAACTTCTCATCAATTATATCTTATGTGTTTAACGAATTATTGATTTATTTTAATAAATTATACTTTTTAGTTGGTCATTTTGCTGATTCTTGTCCAGAACCCGAAAGATTATGCTACAACTGTAAGCAACCTGGACATGAGGCTAATCAATGTCCTCAACCCAGGACTGCTGATTCCAAACAATGTTATTCTTGCGGTGGCGGTAAGAATTTAATAATTTAGATATTCTTTTTTTTCTATTTACTTCTATTTAGATCATATTTATAAGGAATTAAATTTTTAGAATTTAATACTTTATATAAATTAATTCAATCTAGAATAACTATTCATGTTTAACATACCGGACTATCATAGTAAAATTATTGGTTTTACAATTTATTAAATCAATTCTTATTTATAGTTGGACATCTTCAAGCTGACTGCCCTACTAGTGTTCGTGTTAACGGTGGATCGAGTGGCCGCTGCTACAATTGTGGTCGTTTCGTAAGTCCTTTTTCTCTCTCTTGTTATTGAGAAGTATGTATATACTAATTAAATATTATTATTTTTCTTTAGGGTCACTTGGCTCGTCATTGTAGAAACACTGGTGGTGGTTATGGAAATCGAGGTGGTTATAATCGACGCGGTGGTGGTGGTGGTTATAAAGTTATTTGTTACAATTGTGGCGGGTTTAATCACTTTGCTAAAGATTGTAAAGCTTCCGGAGTAAAATGTTATAATTGCGGACGGTTTGGACATATTGTAAGTTTAAATTTATTTTATACAATATATTTAAGAGAGATAACTTATTTCTTTTTAAAAAAATTAGTCTCGTGATTGTCCTAACTCTCAAGGGGGGCCCACCGATAAACACGTAAAAACATGTTACTCTTGTGGAGAACGAGGCCACATTGTAAGTTTTTCTTATTTCAATAATTGTAGTGAAAATTGAAAACCGATATATATAATTAACTAATATGTCTATAATAAATGATATAGGCCAAGGACTGCCCCAGCCAAACTAATTAATTTTTTACGACAAATACGACAAATATATAATAAAATTTAATTAATGTTCTGAAAAAATTGTTTAATTCATCCAACATCTTTTTTATTTAAGATTCATCCGAACATTTACTTACATTAATAACATAATGAATATAGTCTTATACTAATACTATATATAACCAAATCCCTTCATCACCTTATTTTATCTTCTCTTTCATTTAACATATATGTGATATTTTTTTTATTATTTCAAATCAAATTTGATTTGAAAAGTAGGAAAAATTAACTTATATTTTGAAACATTTTATTTAATTATTAAATAAAATATTTATATGAAAATATTTATTAAAAAAGACGACACAAAAAAATTGACAAATATAATATTTAATAATAATACAAATAATACAGATTTAATAATAATATAAAAAATTCATTTTTAGTTTACATCATCTACAATCATACTAATTTAACTATTGAACTATTGAACTAATTGAATAATGTCCAATATATAAAAAATCATATTATTTTAGATTGTAATATCTTCTAAAATTGGAATAATTTCTTCCCATAATTGCAATCCCTAAAGAGAGTTAGATATGTTAATTAAATAAACACATATAATACATATTTGTATATTAAAATTTTTACCTGACGGTAAAATTCTACGTGTCTTTCAGTATAGGCTAACAAAGAATCTTTTAATTCTACAGTTTTTATATTTTGAAATACTTCATATTCTTTAACTATTTCATCGGAAAATTTCTCGGAGATGTCATTACTACTCTCGACCTCCTTTTTCAACTAAATCAAAATAAGTTAATAGATGATAATTTAAAATACAGCTTATTATTAAAATAAACAAACCTCGGTAATTTTAGCATCCAGTTTTTGTAATCTTTCTTTTTTAGCTTGTTCTTGATCTACATTCTTAATATAATCCACTAAGAATGAAGAAAGTCCCGTTGAACCTTTACCAGTACTTACAAGATTCTCTTTTTCAATCAATGCTCCTTGTAAATATTCTGAAAGTTCTTCAAAATCAACTTGTTTTTGATCCCGAAGTTTTAAGACATTCTGATGTATAATAAAAACGTGTCAAATAAATTTTAAAACTATTAAAGAAATAATTCTGAATAACTAACTTTAACGCAGTGACAGTATGAAAGGAATTCTCGAATTTGATTTAGGTACTCGCTTTCTTCCCTATCCGTCTAGATAATAAATTATCAAATAAGAAGTGTTGTCGACTAATAAATTATGATTTTTGACACGAAAATTACCATTTGCTTCCATGCATCTGCAAATTTTTCAGTTGTTTCCCCAAATTTCTTAAGTTGTGTTTCAATTCCAGTTTCAAATTGTCCCAAATTAACAATACTAGTACCAAATTCTCTATAATCGGCCTCTAAGTCTGAAATTTTAATATAGGAAAAAAATGAGTAAAGCATTAAATTATCGACAGAGACGTAAACTACAAGATAAAAATACCTGATTGTCGTTTAATGATTTTAAAATATAATCTTTCGATTGTTTGCAAGTTTTCTTCAATTTTATCAATATTTTCCTTAATTTCAATAAATCTTTCATCAGGCTTTTTAATTTTAGAAAATGCGTTAAGTAACGCATCACCCAAATTCTCAAAAACTCCATCACCAGATTTCTTTTGCCTATAAAATGATTCAGCATTCTAAAATAATAATAATATATTACAAATATATATTACGTGTCAAAATATTATTTAAAAAAAGAGGCATATTAAATGTATTTTTTAGTTACCCATTCGCTTGATTCTAAAAATATTCTAAAATATTCACTCTTTTGTAAAGTTGGATGTCGAGCTAATCTTTCCAAAAATCTTTGAAGACTATCCTGACACGTATTTTTCCAATTAAATAATATAATTATTTATAATTAGTGAATAAAATCATTTAAAAAACGCGATAACTTCAATTACTTTTTACCTTGCACGGCGTTTTTCAACAAACTCTGGTCCAAATCGATCACCGGTTATGTATTCTAAAGAAAAAAAAATTTTTTAACAATCTCTCTTTTATAAAGTAAGATATATAAATTTAAAATTCACTCACCTAATCGATGTTTATCAGGCAATGGTGGTACCACGCACGCGGCAAAATCTCTACTAAGAGAATTACATAGAAATACGAAATCTTGAAATCGTCTTCTAACGGTAGCTTTTGGTGCAACAAATGTTTCTAAAGTAGTCTAAGAAATAAGCAATCGATGATAAGTATTATAATAGTAAGTATCACAATTAATAAAATTACAAAAAATAAGTTCATTAGAGTACCTCTGTGGTGATAAGATAGGAAATGAAAGCTTCCTTGGTACCATCAAGTTCTTTTACTGGTGAAGTAACAGTGATAGTCATAGGATATGTTGCAGGAACTACAACACTCGGAGCAAATGAATCTGTAGCAGATTGTCGATTGTTAGCGATATTGTCTGTATGGTTAATCGTTGAAGGTGCCAGTGTCTGATATAATAAGAAAATTTTCAGTATTGATCATTCATTAATTTTGTAGGTAATATGTTTATATCTTTTAACAGATTAAATATAAAATCGCAAATTGTATATAGTAGTTTACTAAATTTATCACAAAGATCATATAAACATACCGAAAACATAGAATCATCAATATTACTAATAGTTGACCTAGTAAGATCCTGAGATGGGGGCTCTTCAGCTACTTGGTCTAATAAATCTTCGGGTTTTAAGTAATCAGTAGTACCAGTATCCCAAGCAACACTACTGTAATCGCCTTCGCTTTCAAAGCTCATTATTAAAAGTATAACAAATTCAAGAAGGTAGTAGTATCACACGATAAAAATAATATGAATAAAATATTTTTGTCTTCAAATTTTTTATTTTTTTTAGAATTTAAAAGCACTTTATGTACAACTAAATATACAAAATTGAATATTGTAACGTCGTTTAAAATAAATTACGCACACCAAAACTCGCTTTTTAAACTCGAATTCGCGAGTAGCCAAAACTATTAGTAATGAGATGTAGAACCAAGTTGATCGATCAACAGCTGCGAATGTAATGGTTTCACAAACTCGATCAAAAATTTATATAAATATACGCCGGAGTAATTCTTAGTAATTTTCTTTTTTTTCATAATTACTAAACAAACTCACCCCAATTTTTTATATGGACTTTTATATATAGACTTATAAAAATAATATAATTAACTTTTTTAAAAAAATGAATAATAATATTTATTTTTTTTTCTCATATATGTATCAAATATAACCATCTTTTTTTAATCATCTTTTAAAATAATAAATATTTTTTGATAATTTTTTTATGATAATAATAATAATTTTGATAATATATGTTATCTTGGATATTTTATATAACCAATTGATTGTTCACAATTTTTTTTTTTTTTAAAAGAATTCTCTCGTAAAAACTAAGTTTTTCATTTTATGATAAACCTATTTTACAGAATTATGATACTCCAGAAATAATAAATCTTCAACAGCTATCCCTAACCACCACACAACACGGAGAAAAGATTTGATCCAAGACAAATTTGCTTGGTTTTATTTCGACAGAAATTCCAGAAGAGTAGCACTATGTTAAAAAAAAAAAAAAAAAAAAAAAAAAAAAAAAAAAAAAAAAAAAAATTTTTTTTT
>QZLH01000095.1:12674-39094 GCA_003833135.1 Oehlia diaphana | reverse complement strand
TTTTTTTTTTTTTTTTTTTATTTTTTTTTTTTTTATTTTTTTTTTTTTTTTTTTTAATTAAAAGAACAACACACCGAACATGCCTCACTTCTTGGAGTATAATCGGTTATCATAGGGTCACCATAATCTGAGTCAGACTTTGAATCTTCGTCCCTGTTAGTTGAGTTAATTGAAATTGGAGAATCTAAAGAAGTTCTATATGTGCGGTCTTTTCGCTTATTACGATTTTTTTTAGTAAAATCGCTACTCTGAGTTGTATTGATGGTTAATGGAGTTCTTTGTGTTCTGCGGACGTCCATTACATCAGGAGTCGCGTCTTCGTCTAACCTAATTACCGGTCTTGGCGAAGGTATGGGAGTGTTCATAGAAAGAGGTGTATTAACACCAGAAGAAAATCTTTCAAATACAAACGTTAATGGTTGTTGAACTTGTGATTGTTGTAAAGAAGATAATGGGGGCGGTGAAGGAGTAGGGGTTGGGTGAATAAGAGAACCAAAAGGATGAGTAGTCCCGCCGGGCTGCATTGAAAGGTTCACTGTATGAGAGTGAACAAGTTCTGAAGTTGTGTGAGACGTTCTGGCCGTCTGTTGAATTGACGGTGACTTGTGATGAGTATCTAAAGACACATTGTTCTCCATTTGGAATTATTAGGAAGTTTTTTTTTCTTTTTTGAAAAAAAAAAACCTCAAATTTTTACTAAGGCAAAAAAAAATCAGCCCTTTATTTTTTTTTAACCTATTATAATTTGACAGTGATTTTTTTTTAATTTTTTTTTATTTTGTCATCCTTTTCTTAATAACTTTTCCTCTGGGGTTTTAGGTATGGTCTGGGAACTTAATTCAAATATCGATCCACAGAATTCACACGGAAACGCAAAAAGAAACTTGTACGAACGAACAAACAATGAGTACGCCATAAGCAAGTCATAAGCATGACAACCTAGTGATGAAAAAAGAAGCCTCCGGAATTTGATATCTTTAGATGATGATGTGTGACATGTACGTTAAGAAACTTTGGCTACTGCTAACAGCTATAATCACATGATATAATAATTTAAACCTATCAAAAACATTATAAGGATCATAAGGTGTATTGAATGAGCTTAAAATGCATACCATCTAACTTTCTAACACTCATCTAGCCATTCGAAGTAATTGCCAATGAATTTTGAGTTTCTAACCTTTTACAATAACAGTAATGATCAGATGATTTTACAAAGTAAGGAGGGACACGACTATGATTTATCGATAATAATTATTATAATTATGAAAATGAAAACTTGAAACTGACCAACAATTATTTCTCAATAAAGCTCAAAATGAAATTATCAAAAGATATATATCACTTGATTTCTGAATTTTTTATGTTGTACATCCGTCAAATTACAAAATTGTTTATATTACTGTAATAGGATTCAATAAACATCTTTCCTATTATTGTACTAAAAAGGTGAAGCATTTACAAAAATTAAATTATTTTTTTTTTTCTGCAATTATATAATCAATATGATTTAATCCCTTATCATATACTAAAAAATGAGTTTATCTTTAGAGACTAGTTCAAAAAAGTTAAATTTAAAATTTTGCGTGCTGATGATCTTCACTTTATTTAGATTTTTGATGATTCTGACTATGCTTTACTGCGTTGCTGCGGAACATCACACAATAAAATTTCCCGCTAATTTCATCATCTGATTCGTGTACTGGCAAAATAAGTAAGATATTGTGATATTCTATTCTTGGCACTATTATCGTTATCCAATGGATCTATGTTCTCAAGACCTTGTCAAGTGTCACTTTTGTCACTTGGATTTGTTGACCCCTGTTTAACGTTTTATTATCTGTTATTCAGTATTAAATGTTAGTAATGTTAGTAATGTTTCACAATAATAAACATCATCATGTGACTTAATTTTAAATTACAATATAAATAGTTATGCATTATTACCCTTAGAAATTTCTTTCTTTCATTCATTCAACAATGACTATTATTCGATTTTTTCGTCCCACTCCTCGTACTTTTCATCACTTTCAACATCACTTGATTCTTCCATTATTATTCATTCGCTCTTATTCTGCTGAACCACCATATAAGTCAAGACCATCCCCAGTTCCGTTAGCGGATCCACAAGAACAAAAAGAATTTGAAGAATTAGTTCGTAAAAATCAGGGTTCTTTTAGCGCACAGACGGAAGAAGAATTAATTCACCCTGATCTACGAAAAAAACCTCCTCCTAAATTTGAGGGAGATAAAAATCCAGAAACTGGTGAAATTGGTGGCCCTAAAGAAGAACCTTTAACACATGGTGATTGGAGTTTCGGTTCAAGGGTTACAGATTTCTAAAATAATTTATTTGCGATTCACATGGCTTTTTTTTTCATTTGTTGTGTAACCATATAATAAAAAATTCTTGCTTACGTAACACGAACGAAATTTTTTTCTTTTTTTCTCTGTTACTTTATATATCTTTTATTATAATTAAAAAATATGATCTATTCACTTTACATAATTAATAAGGCTGGTGGTTTAATTTATCAAAGAGATTTTGCTGACAGTTTAAATAAACTTACTTCTAACGAATATTTGGTATTAGCGGGGACATTTCATGGGTAATTTTTTTATTTTATTTTTTTTTTAACCATTTAAATCTATAAAATTGGATTTAAATCAATCAATTTTTATTTTTTTAAAAAAAAAATAGAGTACACGCTATAACTTCAAAAATATCACCAGTTCGTAATGCAACTTCTTCGGGTTTAGAAGTACTTGAAGCGGACACTTTTAAATTACATTGTTTTCAAACATTAACAGGTTATTATTTCTTTTAAAATGTCATTTCGATTCTCCTAATTATCCTAATATAAATAAAAATTTTAGGTACAAAATTTTTAATCATTGCTGAACCAACCCACGGAAACATTGATTTATTACTTCGTCGTACTTATGATATTTATAGCGATTATGTTATGAAAAATCCTTTTTATACTCCTGAAATGCCAATTAAATCCGAATTATTTGATATAAATTTAGCCAAATTAATTAAACAAGTTAGCTCTTAATTATTATAATCAAACTTCCCTTTTTTTATTTAAAAATAGTACTTTAGGGAACAATTATTATTTTGTTTATTTACAGGACATTATATATTCTAAATTTTAAATAAATTAATAACCTTTTACAATTCCTCGTGATTTAACTTCTCAATCGAAGGACAAACAGCTGGAGTTGTCATTTTCATTATATATTCACATTTCTCTGGCTCGGCGACTGAAAAAATTTTATTCTCTATGCCACATTCAAGATATAACTAGAAAAAAGAATTAGAATTAGAAAAGAATATTATAATAAATAACTCTTTCATGAAGTGACCCAAAATAAAACTTACTTTAACAGATCTCTCTGGTCCATTCCAACATCTTGTTCCACGAGTATATAATTGTGCTGTGTAATATTTGTCATCTTCCTTTGATTCAGCTCCAATCCATTTTTCAAAGTAACTAATTAAATAAAGACGTTATTATTTTATTTTATTAAAAAAGGTGTGATTTAAAATTTTTATTCATACCCCAAATGTGTTGATACATGATCTTTATTACTTTTTTGAGTTGCCTTGTCAAACATACATATTGTATATGTATAACTAATAAGTAGTAAAGGATTTTAATATTAGCATTTATTTGATAAATTATCAAATGTTTAAATAATACTTACTCCTTAGCATCATGACTAAAGCATTCACCATCCAACTTTGCAAATTCTAGTTGAGTGCCATAATCTTTTTCAAGTTTTTTATTAACTTCAGTGATATCATTTTCAACTTTTCTTTTCTCTTCCTCAGCTTTGTCATACGCATCATATGCTGCTATCACTTCTAAAAGAAACAAAAAAAATTATTTTTAGATATTATCTCGATGCACATGTGAACAAATCAAAATCTCGATCTTGGTTCTACAATAAATTTCAAAGAAGAACTCCTTAAAATTCTTTAATTTACCTTTAGATTTGCCATCTGACGGTCTTGAATATTGTTGTTCGGGTTTACGAATGACATATTCTGACATCCCAAAAGTTTCCAAGATGTCATTGTAAACATCTAAAAGGGCACCAGAAATTCGTTCGCTTAACGAAGGTACTAAATTAGGAGGTAAAAAGAAACATTAGATATAATTAAAAGAAATAAAACATAATTTAACATTTTTCATTCTACATGATGTCTCAATTTCAGGAGCTTGCGGTTCTTCTCCTTTTACTTCTTCTTCATCAATTTCGTCCTCTTGATCAAATTCCAAATTTTCTTCCATTTCCCTTTCATAATCTTCTACAAATTCATCATACCCTTTAATAGCAGCTTTAACAGCCATATCATGGTAATTTTGATTATGATCCTTTTTCATATCCTTAAGAATATTAAGTAAAGTATCTATTTGTTCACGAAGCCTCTCTTCACGCTCTCGCAATGTTCTAATTTTTACTTGATATTTTTGTATGCGTATATGATCTAAATATTTTAATTAATAAAACGTACTTATAAATAAACAATTTTATTATACGCTCAAATATATATGTGTTACATTTGAAACTAACCTTTTGTCTTTGATTCGGCTTTTTCTTTCTCCTGAACTTTCTTCAATGCAACTTTGTACAAAAAACAATAAAGTTAATTTTCAATTAAATAAAAATGTTAAATTGATAGTAAATACCTTCACGTTCTGCGACTCTAATCTTTGTGGCTTCAAGAAGGGTTTTTAATCGGTTCAATTCAGATTCAAGTTGTTGTTTCGATTTTTTACCGTATTCAATGTATTCGCTTTTTATTTGCGCTCCCTATTATGCAGAATACAAGAAAAGCTGTTACACATGATAACTTCAATTATGAGATAACACGTATAAATATTGACCTTAGCTCGCATTTTGGCTAATTGTTCTGCATGCCTACGGTATTCAGCACCAACTTTCTCGCAATCATTTGGACATTCTATTTTTCCGTCATACTCATCTGACCCATCACAACATTCAGGTTCTTTTTATTTAAAAAAAATTAGCCATTACAATAAAAATCTACTTATGATTTACAAACTGAAATATAGACTTGCCGCAAACTCCATCATTCACGCGGCTGGACGATATATATGATGAAATATGTCCGGAATTTGTGCAAAAAAACCTGCCATTTGGACATGCAGACGTTCCTGTATGTATGCGAAAAGGCGATCAATTTTATTTGTGATGATAAGAATTAGAAAATAAATAAAATAAATCATATTAATTAATGAACTTTTTACCTGGTTCATCAGAACCATCAGCACAATCGCAGTAATCATCATTAATTGCCTCGTATTCTATTGTTGCTGAGCCGTCTAAACACTTCCAAGTTGAACCTTTCTTTTCATAAAGGTGTGCATCTTTAAAGAAGATTGATCAAAATTAATTTACTATAAAAAGAAACCACCAAAGGATTTAGCTAGAAGCATACCTGATTTTGCAACTCCTTTTGGTATATTGTTTTGTCCAGCATGAACTAGTGCACTTAAAAATACGATCAAATTTAATATTAATAGACCAAAAGTCAAATTAGGTTTAATTGGAGTAAATAATCGTTTATAAACCATAATTTGTCTATGAAAGAAAGTCAAAACAATCGAACAAAATTTCAACGGGAAAAATTTTTTTTGTAAGTGTAGATCATATATCGAGAAATTTTTTTTTGATATTTGTTACACACATCTAAAAATGTTAAAATCTTTGCAAATCCTGTTGTGGGGAATTTACGGTAATTCGCTGATTTTAAAAAATGGAGAATTTGTGTGACAACTAAAAAACCAAATAAATATTTTATGTTTAATCGTTGCGACAATGCATAATATATATAATTTATTAAAGAGTACTGGTATCGAATATAATGAATATAATGTGATAATTAATGCGGTGAAATTTCATAAATTAATCGAATAATTCTTTTTATTGCCATTAGAAGTAGCAAGCTGCAAGGCGTCTATCAACTTATTTTGTAATTTTAGTACACAAATATTTGGTAAATTTCACATTTACATCTTTTTACTATAATAAGAAAATAATAAATAGCAGCTCATTCCCCCTTTTCTTTCTTTAATTAGATTTTTATACTTCCTATATTCAAAAAAATTTTCAAATCATTGACTGTATTATATTCTGTTTATAATTTTATATTTAAAACTTTTTCTCGAAACAAAATTAAATTTAAACTTTCGAACATAATTTATTAACCATGAAGAAAAATATTGGAAAAATTAAACAAGTGTGTTTGATGTTTCGATCGTTATATTCTTACATCATTTGAAATTTAGTTTTTCTAACCCATAACTATTTTCCGCTAATAGTGGGCGAACGAAAGAGTTGGAGGGCAGAAAACTCAGACTCCTGACGAATTTCTTGATTTACAACAAAAAACCGATGCAAGACACTCTGGAATAGACAAGCTGCATATGGCAACAAATACGTATATTAAGATTATGTGTATGTCTTTTAATTGGAAATATTTCATTATAGCAATTTAAAAATGTACTTACACTTTTATTATCAACTTATGTAGCGAAAAAAGCGGATTCGGTTGAGGAAAAATCAAAAGTTTTACCTTTAGAGTCACTTGGAAGTACTATGAAAATTTATGGCGAAGAAATTGGCACAGATACTCCCTATGGTGAGAAATATTATTGAAATTTAAATTTTTTTTTAATTAAATTAACTAATACCTTTATAATACATAGGGATGGGGTTAGTCAGATTTGGTAATGCGAACGAAAAGATTGCCAAAGCACAAATGGAGTATGTTTCACGTGTACGAGATGATTTTCTCTTTGGATTATCATCTTCTATTGAAGAATTTAAGCAATATCAAGTAAGATGACAAAAAAAAATAATGAATTAATTTTTTAGTAATATATGGATTCGGCGCTAATAAAATTATCTTTCAATGTTTCATTAGCAATTAAAAAGAAAATTAGAATCACGTAGACTTGATTATGATGCAAAACTAAATAAAGTACAAAAATCAAAAAAAGAAAAACCAGAATTAGAAGAAGAAATGCGTGCTGCAAAAGAAAAATATGAAGTTACAATGGAAGATATAAATAATAAAATGTTTGCACTTAATGATTCAGAGGTTTGTTGTTTTTTTCCTGGTTTAAGGAGAGAGATGTATATTTTAAAAATTAATTTTGGCGCATTTATAATTTAGGATCAGCATGTACAAGATTTAACTACATTTTTAGATGCTCAATTGGAATATTTCAAAGTCGCTTACGAAATTTTAGAAAGCGTTAAGAAAGACTGGGTTGAGAGGTTTGCATCATCTTTTTTTTTAAAAAAAAAATTTTATTTATTTTGTTTGTTTTTTTCCATTAATTTATCTAATTTTATATAATAAATAGTTCTGACAAACCATCATCGCGACGTAAACGAACACCAATACGATCATCTACAATTGATTCAACTAATTCAAATTCTGACGGAGCCAATTCAGACAATGGTAGTGCAGATAATGGCAGTGTTAACTCACATTCAAGTCACAATAGACCAAAGCCCTCAAAAAGAACTTCAAAACTTGTAAAGTCTGATAGTTCTAATAACCTTAATATCCCAACTGAATTATCTCGCAATAAGAGTGTTTCGTCTGGATCATCTACTAGATCTGTTGATCTGAAGAAACCAGGTACGAAGATTTTTGTTGGGATAAATTTTTTTTTTTAACAATTCAACAATTATATTCAATATTTATAATTTACATATTACTCAATTTTTCTAGGCAATACAACACAAAAGAAACAAGTCAAGGCTATATTTAGTTATGATGGCGAAGATAGAGATGAACTTGCAATTGAAGAAGGAGACATTATAACAGTAATAGAAGAAGCTGAAGGATGGTGGATTGGTGAAATTATTGATGAAGATGGAACTAAAAGAAGTGGGATGTTTCCTGCAAATTATACTGAGCCAATTCCTGTTGAATCATCGCCACCAAAAATACCCGCACGTCGACCAACAAATTTATCAAGACAATCGTCAGTTGAAGAGGAACAAGAAAGTGATGAAGAACAGGAAGATGATGAATCGGATGAACAAACACCACCGAAATCAAAAAGATCGCCACCAATCCGTCAACGACATTCACAAACAAGTGCGTCACAAAGGCCCGGATCGCCAACTGCTGGAACACCTCCAATCCCATCTCGCAGTTCAAAACCTCCGCCAGCTCGCCCAATATCTTCAACATCTACACCCCCTCGTAAAGCAGCACGTTCAAGTACATATGAATATTCATCAATCGGAAATAGTATTCCTAAAACAACAACACCACCTTCAATAACATCAAGAAATTCATATATTCAAGATTATGTTAAAGAAACAACAACTCAAGATTTTGGACCATGTAAAGAATGTGATTGTAATGACTATTCTCCTAATGTATTTAAGAAAGGAAGTTGTAAAAATTGTTTTCATATACACACATAGATGATGGGTGAATCCGATAGGATACAATATTTGTTGAGAATTTCCTAATTGCATTGTCGACAATTTAAAAAATATCGATTAATTATTTCAATTATTTAAAATAATTATTAATATCTATAGATCTCATTATTATTATAATGTTAAGTTTGTTGTGCATGTATTTGTATACTTAGTTTAAATAAATTTTTAGTTTATAAATTATTTAAAAATAAAATATTTGGAGTGCAGCCAACAGGACCGGTACAAGTAGAATGAAATAATTAAGTTATATGCATTTTGGTGAATAAGTCTATATTATAAAATAATTATTATTAGATATAAAAATATTTTAAACACAATTTATTATATAAATACAATATATTATTTAGCATTTATTTATTATTAAGTCTGTGCGTCATATTAATTGTAACAGATAACAAAATTTTGGACACAGAATATTATCTTTCGCTACTCGTTAATTACTGCAACTACCTAAACATATTGGCTTCAAAATCAAGATAACTCGCATCAGTCGCATGTCGCCACGGATATTCTTCACAGAAATTCTAGTCTTATCCCTCGAAACTTTATTTACTTATGCTACAACAATATAATAGAAATATCAATAAACGCTTATTGATATTCTTTCTAAACACAAAGCTATGCTGATTGCGACAAATATTGATTCAGGGATACCATCAATCGCTCTTCTATATTTAATTGGCTATCAGCTCCTAATACATATCTTTCAGACATTCTTCCGGTGAATATACACGCTAACGGCTTAAATTCATTAGAACTCGCCTCTAATTTTGCGCACATTTCCTAGTCTACGAAATTAAATGTTTATTGCTTCCTTTTCTATACCCTGCATTAGATCATTTCAAAGATAAGAAACGTAAAAGAGGCCTAACAAAAAATCAAAACTATAAAAAAATGATCCCCTACAATTCTATGCGACACCGAATTGGACACCGAACCTATTGGGCCATATGGACATCTTCCAACTTTCTACCGTCTAGATTTTGATCTTTCCCGCTTATATTCTGTAATCAATAAAATAAATTTGTCAATTTTGTCACGTAGTCTTGTCGCGCTTGTCGCGTATGACGCAATTGATTAACACGTGACATAATAATAGACTATTTTAATTGTCTGTTATTATTTTGGGTAGACCAATATCTAATTTATTTTGGGTAGATCAGTAATACGCAGTTTTTTTATTAACTCTAAGAATTCACCAACAAAAATGCCTTCCCTTTATCCACGCGCGACACTTAAAAGGATCATTAAGTCCCACCAATCTAAAGCTTTAAGCAAGAATGTGGATGTATTAGTACGTGTTTTTTTTTTGTTTTTTTAGATTATCGCCTTGTTCTTATTATATTTGCGTGTTTATCTTTCATTAGATATATCTTCATTGCGTGTTATTCCTTCAAAAGTTAGCAAAAGAATCTAATTCCGAAGCAGAAACCGATAAAGCAAAGGTAGTTGAGAAGAAACATGTCAAAGTTGCTTTAGAGGTGAGATAAAATTGTGAACTGAATATTTCAACTTTATTTTACTCTAATATAATGACTTTATCCAAATAGAAAGTTTTACAAGATTTTCAAGGATAATTTTTTTAAAATGCCAGGAACCTATTTTCTAATCTTGAAATTATATTTGTAAAGAAAAATTGGATAGAAAAGTAACCAATTCTTAGCTCAACAATAACGAATTATGCGACAAATAAAATTTTTCACAAGTTTGATTATTTATTAACTACTAAGTTAACTAAGTCTAAGCGCTCTTTTCTTTTTGGTATGTATAGATTTCCGGTATTCATTATTCCGATTCCGGTAAAATATTCATTGGACAAATAACTGAAATGACAATAAATTCCAGTGTTCGGTATAACATATTTTTTGTCAAATCATAATCCGTTTCCATAATTATCTAAAAAGTGATGTAACTAGTTGATCTTGTTAATGCTCTCACTACCGGAACCTCGATATTATTCATAAGTAAAATCTTGATATATCGGAATTAGGTCTGGAACGGATTATCATAACGTGTAATTAATTTACCCTCGATATATTGGAATTCTTGATATAACGGATTTTTGACAAATTTTACTAATGGAACGGGTTATACCGAACTTACTATTTTCTAAAAGTAAAATACAACTCTAAAAATTATATAAGTAAATAACTTTAATAATAAATATAATAATAAAATTTATAATTAACTATATATATTTCAAAAATATAAAAATATAATAAGTAAAGTAGTCTAGGTAAATAAAAATAAAATTATATCTTCAAAAAAAAAATTATTTTTTTTGTTTTTGCTTGCAGTGCAATTAATACTTTATTAAGATTAAAATAGCAAACTACAAATTTTGAGTAAACTACAAATAACTATAAGTCTCTAATTCATTAAGTACTAAACTATTTGTCATCTTATGGTGAAAACCCATATGCATTATTAGATAGAAACTCAGACTTGTAATTGCATGAAGTATTCTCTTTCTTAGAGAGAATCTCTCCTGCTATATTTTTTTTTGCTAAATATTAAATTAAAATAAATACTTCAAATTATTTAGGCTATTTTTAAATTATAAATTATAAATAGACAATTAGTTATATTACTTATATAAGTAAAGTAATTACTAGTTTTATTAAATAATTAAAATCTAAATGATAATACTAAAATAATTTAGAATTCATCTAACAAAATTATCAAAATACTTATTTTAAAAAGATGAATTTAATAATTTAAGATTATTAAATCCAATTACTAATTCTTAAATTGCAAAATTTAAAATTAAAAAATTAATGTAACTTTAATATTTTATATATTTCATTAAAATCAAAATTAATTATAAAGTTTATAAATAATTATTTTTTATATATTATTAAAAAATCAATTAATATTAATCATGTGGTAGATTTATGAAATTTAGCAAAAATCCTGCTATACCAGAATCCCACCTACTATTAAGATAGGTTACCCTGTAGCCTAAAATAAGGTTTACATATACAGTTAAATCTTGATATAGCGAACCCTTGATATAGTGAAAACAATAGTTACTTATAAGTAAACTTATTTAAAAATTAAAAATTATTTCTTAAAATTATATTTTCTAGTTTATAATCATACTTTCTTTACTAAAAATAGCCAATTTTTTGAAATATTTTTATAGATCTAGATACAATAACTTTCAAAACAATTATACAATTATTTTGTAAAATTTTTAAAATATATTAATATATTTTTGAGGTATTTTTGAAATTAACATATTAAAATAATATCAAAGTTAATTATATTATAATAATAAAATAATAGCAAAAATATTAAAAAATTATTGTGATATTATTTTGAATTATTTATAGACCTAGATACAATATAATTACAAAATAATAACAAAAGTATAACAAAAACATTTTGATGTATTAAATGTATTTTTGTAGTATGTTAAAATTATTACAAAATCATTTCAAAAAATTGATCATTTTTAGTAAAGTTCTTTATTTGAAAAATTTGAAAATACAATAAAATTTTTATTTTACATGTTTTTTTAAATTTTTTTTTTTATTAAATAATACTAAATCATAGTATTAAAAAATAGCAATAAATAACTTATTATTAAGATTGATATTTCAACTGTTTTTCAAATGGTTATATAATTATGATTATGTAAAAAATACCAAATTATAATTGTGAATTATAAGTTGCAATTAATAAGGCTTAGTTATAGTCACATTTTTACTTTTTACTTTAAATTTTATATTAATTAGTTTATTAAAACTTATTTTTAATATTATTATAAAGAAATCAAGATGGATTATAAAGATAATATATTTGCTTTTTTTGTAAGATAAATTTTCATATATTTTTAATTTAGAACTTCTGATTATTTTAACTGTTTTAATTACTATAAATATACTTGTGCCTGAAATATTTTAATATTATAGAAATACACAATTATGTAATTCTATAATTATTAAGTAATTTACTAGAAAAACACTGTATTCTGTAATTAATTTCAGACTCTGTAATTAATTATGTATTATAAAAATATTTGGTCAGAATCCTTAAAATTATATAAATAAATTTTAATAAATAATAACTCAGCATACAGTGATCTATTTTGGATGATATTACTACCATTTGATTTGTTTTAATAAGGTAATTTTAATGGTAGTAAGATCATTTAAATTCAATCACTAGATTATACTCTGATACTAATAACTTTATTTTAAATATTTATAGTATAATAGCTCTGTCAATTTTAATGCTAAAAAGATGATTTTAACACCATTAGAATTGTCTCATCATGATGAATTTAATGGTAGTAAATTCATTCAAGTTCAATCACTAGAACTTGTTTTGACTTCAAAGATCATTAAATATTCATATCAATATTGATGATATATAGAAATGAAATATATCTCATTAGATTTATTTCTATAAGATGAATTAAATAGTGGTAAAATCATCAAAATCAGATCACTAAATCACAAAATATTCATAATTTTGCACTATTATACAAATTTTGAAATTTTGAAATATGTAATTAATTTTAGAGTGAATTTATTTACCGCATCCTGCATTACAATACATCCTTTTTTTTGTAAATTATTTATGTTAATTTTTAGTTTATATACTGCACTCCTTTAAAATGGAAATTGATAAACATAAAAATATATATAAATTTGTAATGCAGGGTGTAGTAAATACATTATTTTTTAATTTTTATAATACGTAATTAATTATGATTTTAGAATTTTGAAAACAACTATATTTCTTTATCTATTACAATATATATATTATTAAAAAATAAATTATATATAATATTAATATTTTTTAGAAAACTTTTAATAATAAATATTTTTTTTTTAATTGCAACATATTTGAATACTTTATTAAAAAAAAAACATATAATTTGAATGTACATATATAGAATTAAAACAAATAATTAGTACCAAATCACCTATTAAAAAAAATCAATTAACAATGCGTACACTTTCAGTTAAAACTTCAAACTAGAGGAAATAAATCCTTTTTATAAAAATTCTTTCTTAGAGGAAAATCTCTCCTTCTGATCTATATCTTAAATATTTTAAAAACTCACTGTAACTACAACATAAAATTCAGAACTAAAAAAAGAAATAAAATGAATAATAAAATAAAGTCAGAGTAAAAAAATTTCTAAATTAGGAATTAAATAATTTAAACAATAAGTATATTATATACTATATGGGAACCTGTCTAGTAAAACAAGGGGTTAGAACCAAAAAATTTTTTTTTGAAATTTTATTATAATTGTAATTTTTAGTAAAATTGACATATAATTATCATATAAAACAAAAATTTTTTTTTGAGTCCAAATCCCTTGTTTTGCTAGACCGGTTCCTATATATAGTTTCCATTAAAAGTTTTGACATTCTGTCAGTTGACCAATAATAAATATATTTATTATTATCTCTTTAATGGTAATGCCAGTAAATTTGCTTGCAATTTTTTAAAATAAATTATATTTAAAGTTGCTGGGGATTTTGGTAAGTTAGTAAAATGCTAAAATAGTGAAACTTTACTAAAATTATATGAAAGTCTTATTAAAAAGTTAGCAAAATTTTGAAAAAAAGTGAAATCTGACAAAACTTATTATAAATACTAAAACTGCTAAAATCTTACCAAAACTATAATAAAATTATGTAAAATTTTAGAGAAACTAATCATAGAATTTTGGAAAGGTTTAAGTAGACAATTTTAATTATATCTAAATACAAATTTTGTCAATATGATTTGAATTATCCTATAATTCTGTAATTATATTGATTTATATTTTTAGCATCAATTGTATAATTTAATATGTAATTAATCACTAAAATTAAATATAAATTAATCTTAAAAAAATAATATCAGAATTTTTATATAATAAATTAATTTTTTTTATCAATATTCTGCTTTATTAATTATTACAAAATATTTTAATATACTTATTTATTTTTATTATGAAACTTCAACTTCTAATAAACAAAATAAAAAATAATAAAATTTAATTTTATGCATTTTTTTACAAGTTCACAAAAATATTTTTTTTTTTAAAATTCTATATAAAGTCAAATTTCCACTTCTAAATGTTAAAAATTATAATAGTTCTTTATAGTAAAATCAATATATTCTATTAAGCTTTAATATAGCTATAATCAAATTCCAATAAGATTGACAAAGTTGAATGCAAAATTCTTCAAAATTTTTTGTCATCTAAAAAATACAACTTTTGACTAATAATTAATCTTCAATATTATAATAAATAATAATTATTGTCACATAAATTATGATTTAAGCTCTTTGCAAAAAAAAATTTATTAGAATAACTTTGTTTTTTATAAAATTAGATAAGAACTAAATTTTTGGTAAAATTGCAAGTAAATTTGCCTGCAATGTCTACTATTTAAGGGATATAAATTTTAATATAATATATATAATATATAATATATAATAAAAAAAAATTGTTATAATAAAATGCAAGTAACTGAAAATTTATTTATAAATACTAAAATTTTTTCATTTTAATATTATTATTTTTTATATAATTATATATATATATAGAGTTGAAAAATGTACTGTACTGACCAGTATTTATATTTATTTTATAGAAAAATGCATTTTTTCCTTCCTTTATTTAAATTGTATGAAAGATAACTTTTTTTTTATATACTTTATATTAAGTTTTTTTTTAATACTTTTTAAATGAAACTATATTTGTGAAAGTATAAATTAAATAAATAATATAAATAATATAATAATTTAACTTTTTATTCTAATTGCTTTATAAAATTAATTTCCAATCCTATTTATTTTAAAAATTCCTTTGCCTTTTGGTAAAGAATCTACCTTCTTTTTATATTATTACAAGTTGAAAGATAATAACCTTTAAGTAATATTCTGTAAGTTTTGGTAAAGCAATTATAAATATAGTTAAAAATAACATTATTTTAAATATAAAAAATTACATTTTAGTAAATATAATATTATAATAGAGGCACTGAAATTTTATTAAAATACTTTTAATTACCCTTAAATTTTTGTATGTGATTTAAATGGGTTGTTTGATTTTTTTATACCTACCTTTAAATATTTATCTTGACTATATATAGCCAAACTTATGCAAGAAGCATTATTATTATATTTATTTTATTCTAAAGAGTATTATTAAATAATAGATAAAGTACACTTATTTTTAAAATTTAAAAGTTAATATTAAATGTCTGCAAATGATGTCTAATTTTAGTATTTGTAATTATGAGCGAATTCTTTAAATATCGGGTTAATGTCCTAAACAAATAAAATACATTAAAAAAAAAAGAGAGTATTTTTCTTACAGGTCACCAAAAAAAAAAATTTTACGATACTATCCTTTTTGTTTTTTTTAGAATTTTCCTAAAGATGCAAATGATTACGATCCGGAATTTTTCAAAAATACAAAGCCTTATTATCATAAGAATGGCTTATATGGCTATGTTACAAAATTTAAAACCAATTAAATTGCTTTTTCTATATATACCAAAAGCTTAATTCATTGAAAATCAGCTAATTCGATCAACTAGAAAATAGGGTCGAAACTTTTTTTTTTTTATAATGACTTTTTTTTTTAAAAAAACAAAAACTAGCCCTATCAGTAAAATAAAGTAACAAATAAAAAAAAGGTCCGGGCGTTACGATTTTTTTTTATTCGTTAAATATAAAATTTGTAATCAATTAGTCACCACTATCTTGTGAATTTTATACGGAACGTTATTCATCATGATGTCAGGCTAAAAAATTACATCACATGTTCAAATTATTTCATCATCAAGATTATCGAAACCTGTGATCAAAAAAGCCATTGATTGGACTGTATCACCAACTCAGCCCTCCCGCAGTTATCCTTTTCCATAACCGAATTTTACCCCTAATATTCCCTCACACAACATAAAATTACAGTACAGGAGTGCAACATTTATACTATAATACCCGTTGGAAATTAGTTAAACATCGTCATCTCCCTTTTTTTTTTGCTGCCGTCACCTTTAAAGAGCGACGTCGTCCAAAAAAAAAAAAACCGATGTCGTCCAACCTTGAATAAAAAAAAACGACGACACGCGATTTCTATCATATTTAATATTAATCTTTTTCAAAAGGGATTTTTTATACACAACCTTTTTAACAAGAGAATTTTTGTGGTAACAACGCCACTTTTACTTTTTATATATCAACCTTAAGCTCATCTGACAACATTTAAAAAGTTAAAAAGATGCCACAGGAATTACAGTCAACAAACCAACAAAGTCAGACTTCTACTGTTGAAGAAGTCAAACCTACGACAACAGTTACAGCAAGTAAAAATAAATTAGAGCAAAAATTTAATAAAAATGACGACACTTCTAAATCACTCAAGAGAACTGCTCCTATTGACGTTTCTAGTCAAGGTGACGCCAAACGTAAAGCTACTCAAGGATCAAAAAAATCATCAGAAAAACAAATCGACAATGCTAATTTAAAAACTACCGATCCTACTGCCATTGCGGCAAATGCCGCAGCTATTTTATCAAGTGTACCTTCTTCTGTGGCCCAAAATGTAGTAGGTCAGTCAACAGAGTCTACAAAAATTTTGTCAAATCCACAGCTTGATGATGTATTGACTGCTGCTGCAAATTCTATGAATTCTCCTATTGCAGTTGCACCCCTAATCCCGAACCAACAAAACGCAATTAATGATCTTTCCCCCACGCTTCATTCTAACATGGAAGAATTTTTGAACAATGCCGCAGCAAATGCTCAAGCTCAGGCACCGACACCACAGCCTCAGGATAATTCTGGTAATAAACGTGCCGTTAGTACTCGCAACCTTACCAATGATGAACGCCGACAACGTAGACTTTTGCGTAATCGAGTTGCTGCTAAAGAATGCCGACGAAAGAAAAAAGCGTATGTTGCTGACCTTGAAGAAAAGGTTACTCGTCTAGAAGATGAAAACAGTCGACTTAATAAAGAAATTGATGAATTGAACACCAAGTTAAGCTTAAATGTTATGAAGCTTGAAGAAAATGCACGTCTACATAAAGAAATTGAGGAGTTAAAGACAAAGTTGAACACAACACAACAAGATGCAAAGAAAGAAACCAGGTCAAAAACCAATGATGAGATTGAACCGGTTAAACAAGAATTAAATGCAAAATCTTGATTAGTCATCTTAATAGATTAAAAATTTTTTTTAAGGAAAAAAAAAATAATTTTTTTTTGATTCTCTCTCTTTTTTTTTATTTTAATCGTTATTATTGGGGTTCGTATATTTTTCTTTTTTTTTCAATACATACCCCCTTTTAAAAAGTTTATTAAACACAGCATCATCCACGAACATTAATTGAATAATCTTGGCGACGGATAATTTGGTGGGGATAATTTGATGGAATTAAAAAAAAAAAAATTATATATGGGAATGATAAATTATAAGAGAATAAGAGTGAACAAAAATTATTTAATATGATCCATCAATTGATTGGAATTAGTTCAACCTGTCCACTCTATTTTTCTCTTTTATTTTTATTTTAAAACAATTTTAAAAAATTTAAAATTGGGTTTTTTATTGATTATTAGGTTATGAAAATAATAGATAATAAAACCTTTGTAAAAATTCTTTTTCATTTTTTTCTAAAAAAAAAAATAAATAAATAAATAAATAATAAAAATTTTAATCAAAATTTTTTTTCTTTTTGATAATTATTAATAAAAAAAAAGGTGTTTGTTGAATAAGATTAAATGTTTATCGCCTTAAATAAGCGGTCTATCTGACGTTCGCGCTAAAAGAAAATCCAAGAATCTCGAAAATGAACAAAAAAATTTGTCATTCGAGGTTTTATCTGAAACAAGACGAATCTGATCGACAGATTGGTTTGATTATCTATCACGTGTTTAGTAACTTCGATTAAATTTTTACTAATATTATTAATATAATATAATATAAAAATGAATATCATAATATAATAATATATATTAAGTATATTTTCTCTAAATGGATATATTTTAAAAAATCAATAATTTATCGGAGAACAGTCCGACGATCTTCTTTATAGATGTGGACTGAATTATTAAGCATATACTGTATACACTATATAAATATATAGTATGCAAAAATATAGTGCCCTGAATAATTTCTAATTTTTAGGGAAAAAATATTACTTGTGGTAGTAGAGTAATATCACATAACTATATAAATCTCCTCTTTCACTATGATATTTCTTTTTTCTTATTGTTATTAAAAATTCTTTAAAAATTGATAGTAACATGTTAAAAATAATAACATACGTCAATTTTTTGAAAATGTCGTGTACATTAATTATATTAATGTTTTAACGCGTGTGACCTTAAACGACAATGTAATTATTAACTACTAAATTACATGAATATGATATTATAAACATTTAAACGCATTGTTGGCACAATATATTAACCGTATCGTATTGTTGATCACCTTAATCTTGTAATAAAAAGTACAAATGATGCAAATGTGTCTCTTTAAAAATTCTTAAATTTCATTATTATTATTTTAAGGGATCTTAATACAATTGAGACATGTCTATTAATAACATGTATTATTATTTCAAAATATTCACAAAGAAATTCTTAAAATCTTTTGCCCTTAATCATTACAAGATTATTGTAGATTTTTTTAGCAAAACAAAAGAAATTCAAGAAGTGGGAGAACATTACGCTTATTTGATGTTATACAATATCTGGCTTAAAATATTGTAAGCCTCTTCGCCATAAAATATACACTTGTAAGTTGTAATTACCAGATTTTTGATTATATTGATGTATATGACCATTAAAAACCCAAAAGAATTCACTTTCTGTGCATTTAATCCTGACTCTATAAGAATCCGTATGTTTAGCATGTTATTTTAATTTATTTTTTATTTCATAAACTATTGATATTTTAATTTCTGCTGTTGCTTCCGGTGGTAACCAATAAACTCCTGATTTTTCGCTATTTGCTTCATTAATAGTCTTCATATGATTATCCAAAGCTGTTTGTCTTTTGTATTGTTTATAACAGATGAGACACTTAACCATTGCTTCTTTTGGTAAAGAAATAGTTGAAAGTGAAATAAGTTTCTAGAATATTGACGCGAGTATATATACAATAAATGTAAAGTGGTAAACATAAACACCAGAAGTATATTTAAGTGGCATAGTTTAATTTATTGGCTGACAATTGATATCTTACTGATCGAAAATATATCCCCAAAAATTTTAGGGACTTGGCCGATATGATGTAAATTTAAATATAAATAAGCTCAAAAAAAAAATCTGTTTATTTCTATCAATTCTTTCTTTTCCCTTTTTTTTTAAAAAAAAAAATTTCAATGACAAGTTTTCCTGCCTAGCACTTATACTTATCATACACGTAATATTATCCATTAATAATCAATGAAAAAATATTGATATGGATATTTATAATTAATTTATATTTTAAACTTTTTAAATTTTAAAATATTATTTTAAAATCTAAAATATTTTTATCTACTTCCTATCCGTAATAAACCTCTTTCTATCCTTCCTGATGTACAATGATAACTGCGCTTCGGACTTGATAACGCGGTTTCCGTTTCCGTCAAGCCGTCCCTAATTCACTCAAATAAATGTTAACACCATAGTTAACAGATTTTGTCGACGTGACACCGGCCAAGCATAAAGAAACGGCAAACAAAAAAGACATCAAGATTTATGAATGGAGGCATCTATTTGTCTGCCATTGAAAAATAATAAAAAAATATTCAGGTAAAAAAAATAATTAAGAAATAAAATAATAAATATTTTTTTAAAATTATAAATTAAATTTTTTTTTTTATTTTTACAAGGACAAAAGTTAGGATATGGGGTTAGGGATTAGGGATTAGGGATTATAATTTACATATAAGATAAAGAATTTATTTATTTCATAAATATTAGTTTTAAAATAACAATTTTAAAAAGAAAACCATGAGTAATAGACAGTATATTATATTATATTTAATTATAACTTTACCTTCAGTTATAAATTATATTTTTAGTAGTCCAATTTTAATTAATTTGTAAAGTTTAATGAAAATTATAAAATAAAAAAAGTTATCTTTATTCATACTGCAGTTCCCATAATATATAATTATCTCAGTGCCGCCTGCAACCTATTGTAATTAAAATGGATTTTTTTTTTGGATAAGTTTTCTAAGTTTTCATACAAAAATAATAATAATAAAAATAAATGAAATTTTTATAACTTATTAAACTCATTCGTCTGCTCCCTCGGCAGAATCTATGTAAGAATGTAAGATTTCTAAATGTAATATCTTGGTTTCATTCCATTATTGTGATGAATATGAAAAAGTTTTTTTTTTTTAATATTAAAATCAAAGAATAAATTATTTGTATGTTAAGTGATTTCAACAAGTTGTAAATTCAATTAATATTTTAATTATTATTTTGTAATTAATATTCTGAATTTCGTGGATTTAATAGTGTTTCACAATTGGAGGTGTGTTATCTGTTATGTTTTTTTGTCCGTCTGCCACGTCGCGTGTAATGTTCAATGAGATTTTAGGATCAGATGTAACACGATTATCAAATGACTTTAGTCTCTACTTTTCATAATAAAGAACGCTTATTGTGAATTTTATCGAACATCATGGAAAATCACGAATTTAACTTAAATCTTTTATTTTTATGTTAATTTTTATGATTTTTATGAATTTATTTTATAATAAACTTTAATATAATTATTATTTCATAATTATTTATTATATTTTAATAATTTTTAAATGGTACATCCTTTTTAATAATCTTACATTCGGTAAATTAATTGAGTTTATTATAAAATAATTAAAGTTAACTATAAAATTACTAATAAAATGATTATATTAAAGGTTGTTATAAAATAATTATATTAAATTTATTATAAAATAAAAATAATTTATATATGTTAAAATTTTATTAATTAATTATAATTTATATTTTTTTATTTTTTTTGCTATATTTATTAATAATTTTTTCAATGGCACGTAATAAGTGCCTCCACTCATAAAGTTTAATATCCTTTTCTGCATTTCTTGGTTTTGCAAATGAATAGGACATCAAATCTTTATATATTTCATCACTATCATTCTTATTTTTACCAACTGTTATTGGTTTATATTCTTCAAGATTACGACGAATTCGATTCTTTTCATCCGAAGTAAGTCTAATTCCTGTTAGACTTTCAAGTAAATTTAGGTAATCCGTTGAAGTGAAATACCATTTATCACATTGTGTTTTCTTATCATACCAATAAAGGCAGGAAACAAAAATACCATTTTTAGGCCGTTCAATTGGATCAACAGCTTTAAAAGAAGCCATAATTAGTTTTTTTGCTCTAGTTTTAAAAAATTGAACCACTCTTCGTCGAACATTCAACTCTTCTTGAGACCACGACTGTGTCATATCGTTGTGATTTCCATCAAAGGAAATTCGGACACCATTAAGCAAATCGGTCAAACTTTCCAAGGTAAAGATTCGAACCTTGTGTTTACGATCTGAAGGAAGGCTTGAGAGAACCATGGGTTGTTCTGTGGATACATTAATAAAAGAAAAAAATAATAACTTAATAATGTACTATAAGATAAATTATAGAACTTTTTATACGTACCGGGATTGCAATCCAATGTTGCATCTGAAATTGCGTCTGAAATTGATGCATCTGAGATTGATGTATTTGAAATTGATGAAATTGATACATCTGAAGTCGATGCATCTGAAATTGTTGACAAATCTGAAGTTATCGGATAATAGCAATAGTTATAGTAAGGAATCTCAGATGAATTGTTATTATCATTCAATGCATTTGAAATTGATGAAATTGATGCATCTGAAATTGGTGACAAATCCGAAGTTATCGAATCATAGCAATAATTATCGTAAGGAATCTCAGATGAATTGTTATTATCGTTTAATGCATTTGAAATTGATGAAATTGATACATCTGAAATTGTTGACAAATCCGAAGTTATCGAATCATAGCAATAATTATCGTAAGGAATCTCAGATGAATTGTTATTATCGCTTAATGCATTTGAAATTGATGAAATTGATACATCTGAAATCGAAGCATCTGAAATTGTTGACAAATCCGAAGTTATTGGATAATAGCAATAATTATCGTAAGGAATCTCAGATGAATTGTTATTATCGCTTAATGCATTTGAAATTGATGAAATTGATACATCTGAAATCGAAGCATCTGAAATTGTTGACAAATCCGAAGTTATTGGATAATAGCAATAATTATCGTAAGGAATCTCAGATGAATTGTTATTATCGTTTAATGCATTTGAAATTGATGAAATTGATACATCTGAAATTGTTGACAAATCAGAAGTTATCGGATAATAACAATAATTATCGTAAGGAATTTCGGATGAAGTTAATGAATAATCTATATAAAATTTTTTAAAAAATATATATAAATTAATTTTTATCAATTTGAGACGAACGTAAATTTATATTACATAAAAAAAAATATATATATATACATACCAATTATATTCATTGTTAAAGAAAGTGAGAGACTTTATTAAAGAAAGTGAGAGACTTTGTTAAAGAAAGTGAGAGACTTTATTAAAGAAAGAGAGGGACTTTATTACTTTTGCGAATAAATAAATAAAAAAAGAAAAAAAAAAATAAAGGATAATGAACCTTTTTATATACATTATATGATCAAGCATTTTATCTCTATCGATATATTATTATATGTTATATATTGTAATAATTACAATAATTGAAAAAAATGTTTGTGTGACTATAATTTCATCATGCAATATTGTACTCGAAATTACAAACCTAGGCTCATTAGATCAATCTAATTAATGAAGAACGTAAGCGTAAGCATATGAGAAAAATAAATAAAACGCTTACAACATCAATAATATAATTAAATTAAAAACATAAAAAAAAAAATAATATATTTCATCCAATAATTTTGAAACTTTGAAGAAATTCCGTAAATAGAATAATAATGACACAGATCATATAATTATCAAATAAAAAAAAGTCAATTTTTTTTTTTAAAAAAAAAAGAAGTTAGCCCTTTTTTTGATCTACGATCTGGTAAATCAAATGTACATTATGCTATTGTTTTATAAATTTAGCTTCTAACCGTGTTACAAATGTATATCATTGCTGCACTTTGAAATTTTAATAGGAAAGTTCATCTATAATAGAAAAAAAACTCCAGAAAATTTCAATAAACATTTGAATCGTAATTTAAATAGATCAAGGGAGAATTATCTATTTTTTTTTTTATTACTTGAAATGTTTTACAATCGGGAGCAAACGATAAAAAAAAAAAAAATGATGAAAATATATGAAACTAACAAGCCACTTTTTTTTCCCATCTTTTTACTAAGTAATAAAACCTGTTTGATGAAAAATGAGATGGAAACTATCCTAAAAGTTATAAAGCTAAACTTAATTTATTAAAAATTTAATTATTATATACAAATATAATATATATATTTATATACATGACATATAAATATGAATATAACAAAATTTTCTGCGGTCATCTGGAATAATGAGTAGATGTTATATTAACAATAGTTATGTAGACAATATGAATTACGAATATGAATTACGAGTAAAAATGACTAATAACAACAAATTCGCAATAATTTACAGGAAAAAAAAAATCATTCCTCTTGTAAAGTGAATTGCATCATTCTTACTAAATATGATTAGATCTCATGGTGTGAGAGTTTTATTAAACTTCTAAATTGCGTATATTTAGTTAAAATATTTAAGAATTTTATTTATTTTCTTTATTAAATAATGTTTCTCACGTGATTAATATTTATAGCCAATTAAATTAAGTTAGATCACGTTTCTTAAATGTTTTAAGTAGTTTCTACAGATTTTTGCATTTTCGTTCCTTTACGCGTAAAATTTTTTTGAATAGAGAACAATAAAAATGTTGAAATTTTTTTACAAAGTAAATAAGTATTGTTTTCATAAAAAAAAGTTTTAAATGGTACGCTTCTCTAAAATAACTTTGTTTACCTACAAATT
Organism: Oehlia diaphana; assembly: GCA_003833135.1. Taxonomy (NCBI): domain Eukaryota; kingdom Fungi; phylum Glomeromycota; class Glomeromycetes; order Glomerales; family Glomeraceae; genus Oehlia; species Oehlia diaphana. The sequence goes on along the minus strand of QZLH01000095.1, from coordinate 14,521 downwards.
ATAAAAACAATTTTCAACTCACTTCGAATGCTGTACTTTATCGTCTATATATTATGAAGTTTAAAGCTTAAAGCTATTATCTTTTTACTCGTTCGTCAAAAAATTTATTGTTTCTTAGCACAAAAAAGTTCATTTCAAGAACTTTCGCATGTACTAGAAGGTTTAAAAAAAAGTTTTTCTAACCTAACTTTCATTTCAACTCAGCATTTTATGATAAAGGCGATGCATTATCAATACAAAATGAAAAAAAGTTTTAATAGGTAAGTGTATATCTATTTGGAAAAGTGAGATCCTGTTCTATAAAACAGAACGGTTTGTTATCGTACAGTGACGAGATATTAGTTTGTAAACCTCCTGAGGTTTTTCAAAAAAACCCCGTCAATCTCCTACAACTACCAATAAATATCTGTGATTTATTATTGATATAAAAGGATCTTTTATAGTTTTTAAGCCTCAAGGTTAAATAGTCGAGATCTCGAACATCATTAATTTAACTTGGACAAATACAGATACAGGATTTTGTTCGGTCAAGGTTTGCTTCTTTATAATTATATAATATGGATAAGGAGATTAATCATCAGCTGAATCATAATACATAGATGTGATAAGTATCGTATAATGAATGTGAATTAAGGTATGTTGATTTGCCTTTATAAAATAAGAAAAATTTAGTAATTATTTTCTTCTTTTTTTGGTTTAAAACAGGCGAGAGTCCCTTTCGAGTGGAAAAACCAAAGGAGGATAAAAGTGAGAAAGCTATTATTTAGGAAAGAAAAATTAAAAGAATATCTGTGAATTTTTTATTTATTATTTATTATTATAATTATCAAAATAGCTAATATATATTTATATTTTTTCAAGCATGATCTAAATCGAAGATCATATACAGGTGTATAAAGTTACTCGCTTATTTATTAATTATAGATATCATTATACCAAAACTTGATACTAGGTATAAATTAATAAATTATGGATCAAAAAAAGATAAAATAAAATAATATAATATAATATAAAAATAAAAAATTTGATTTATTTCTCTCTCATCACAAGTATACGTAATCAAAAGATAAATTTATATTTGTACAACTATTTGTAATAATGTTGATTGGCGGATTTTCAAAATTTTTTTTTTTTTTTTTTTTTTTGACAATGATACAAATTCAAAGATAGTAATTTTTTACTTTGTTTAAAAAATATGAACAATGAATATGATCTTTTTGATTATATAAAATTATTTTTATTATTTTTTTTTAATATTTTATTTTTTTTTATTTTTATTTATTTTTTTTTTAAAAAAATAAAATAAAATAAAAAAAAAATAGGACTCACTTTTGAATATTATTGATAAATCAAATAATGAATAAAAAAGCTAAAATATCAAATTTTTTTACCAAAAGATTATTAGGTAAGAAAATCAAACAAAAAAGAAAACATTCAATATAATAAAAATAAATAAAATAAATAGAATTATATTCACGTCAAAATTATTTAACTATTGTTCATTTAAAATATATAAATTTTATATTATTTATGTTATGTAATTGTTTTCAATTTAAACTTAAAAAAGATAAAAGAAATAAATTTAACCAATTTTTTTTTTTAAAAAAAAAAAAAATCAAAAAAGGATCAACTCCGTTTTATTATTTTTTTTTAATGTAATTTTTTTTTTTTTTTTTTTTTGAAAAAAGGTGTTTAAATTAAAAAAAAAAAATTTTTTTTTTTTTTTTTTTTTTTTTTTTTTTTTTTTAGAAAAAAAGTTTTTAAATTTAAAAAAAAAAATTTTTTTTTTTTTTGATTTTTTTTTTTTTTTTTTTTTTAGAAAAATTAATTTAAGGGGTGAAAAATCA
>QZLH01000095.1:0-12183 GCA_003833135.1 Oehlia diaphana | reverse complement strand
TTTTTTTTAATGTAATTTTTTTTTTTTTTTTTTTTGCGAAAAAAGGTGTTTAAATTGAAAACAAAAGATTTTTTTTTTTTTTGATTTTTTTTTTTTTTTTTTTTTTTAGAAAAATTAATTTAAGGGGTGAAAAATCAGATGATTGATTAATATCTTTTGAATTTTAGAGGGATTTGTTATAACAAAACTCCTTTTTTTTTATAAACTAATTTTTAAAAGTTTTACAAATAAAAAAAAATATTTTGATAAAAAGAAAGAAACGAATTCTTTTTGATTAAAAAAAATCTAACCAAATTATATTTAAATGATATTCAAGAAATTTCTACTAATTCAAAATAATTCCAATGTTTCCAAGAGAAACAATACGAGGATCAACTAACAAAAAATACTAAAGATATATATAATCACGTGACTATTGAAACGAGAGTTGAAAGATTTTTTTGAAACGCGAATATGATAAAAGGAACAAGAAAATTTTTTATCAATGAAAATTAATTTATGCTTATCAAAAAAAACAAGCACGTGAAACATGACAGATCCCTTTCTTACGATATTAAGTATCTATAAAAGAACTTGTTAACGAAAAAAATTTTTAAAATTTTTATCAAAGTATCTTATATAGCTTACGTACTTGTTTCTGATATTTTTTTTTCGAATTTTTTTTTTTTTTTCTTCTTTTTTTCTTTTTTTTTGTCACTAAAAACCTAAAGTGGATCTTAAAAAAATTCTTCTTTTACACTTATATAAAATTCCCTTCAGTTTTTATAAATATCTTTTTTTTAAGTAGATATATTATATATATATATATAAGTATATATAAATTTAGGTTCTAGGCTTATACCACTTATTTATATATTGAAATTTACGGTTTTTGGATTCAAAAAAAAAACAAGTGAATATAAAATTTTCGTTTCATTTTCAAAACCTCTGAAAAAAAATAATAATGTTTTTCTTTTTTTTTGGCAGGAAAAAGAAAAAACTTTTTAGGGTTTAGTCAACTTTATACTTGAATTAGTAGTATAGTTTCATAATTAAAGTTCATTATAAAATAACATATATATTTGAAGAATGGTTGACTGGTTAGATGCTCATTTTTCTGAACGGTCCGACTCTTCTGACGAGGAGTTCGTTTTTCACGAAGAAGATGCAGTCGAGGATACTAGTGATAGCTCAGAGGAAGAATTCAGCGGTAAGAAATTATCTAATTTGAATATGTTATACGTATAAAAATAAGCATACATGAATTAAGATTTGATTTATCTCTAATATATACATATATCCCATTTTTAATTAATGAAATTTTTCGTTTCTTTCCTCTCTTTTTTTTTAATTACTTAAAAAAAGTCGACCAAAGTTCTGTAGCCAATCAAAATACTCCACAGCATACATATGGTCATCACACGGTTAATGGAAATAGCGCAGCAACAAACCGATATACCTCTCCAATTCAGGTTAATGGTAATGGTAATGGTCACGGATTGGATGAAAATGGTTATACGAATGGTAAGGTCGGAGCAAATCGTCAACACCCACATTTATATAGTCCTTACGGAAGAATATCTCCACGAAGATCAAATGGAGAACGAGTAGATGATGATGAGTTTATACATGATGGAAGCGGGTCTTTTTTTCCTTATTCAGATCAGCCACCAAGTAAATATTAAATAAATTTATCATGTTATTGTTACATATTTTATTTTATAGATGACGCGTAATTGACGCGTTCTTTTTTTTTTTCTTTTAGATCGTCCTTTTAGAGAGTTAGGTGTACCGTTCGAGATTTTTTCGGACACTTTCAACCAATTCCATGATGGTAATTGATGTGATATTTTTTTTTAAAGATTTAAGGTTATGATATAATTATGTGATATTTATTTTCTTAACTTTTAAAAGAACAAGAAACTATGTTGAAGGAACTAAAAGAAACGGAACAAGAGATGCTCCAAATGAATGCACAACTTGAGGAGGAAATAGAGATTGTCAAGGAAGATTGTAATGAATTAAAAGCTGATTATAGAGATATTTGTGAGGAAAATAAACAAATTAGAGAATATATTGAAGATATGCATTCCTTCCTTATTCCATATTTTAATAATATAGTGGGAGCTGATGATAATGATGAAGACAATGAAGGTGTAAAAGATATGGAAATCGACAAAAATAACACGGATGAAGATAATGAAGAGAAGGATGATGATGTTGATCTCGAATTTGATGAGGTGACCCTTGGGCCTTTCCTCATCGAATTATTTCGTCAACAACAGCAACAGCAACAGCAACAAGAAGTAGAACAAGAAGAACAAGGAGATGAACAAGATCAGCAAGAAGAGGAGAAACAAGAAGAAAGCGAAAATCAGCAAGAACAACTAGGAGAACAAGAAAAACAACGAGATCAACAACGACAATAATAAGGAGTTTCAATAACTATTGTGTATATATATTTGTCAACCGACATTTAATGATATCTTATTGGGGGAATTAACTTTATGATGCAAATTTTTTTTAAACCTAATTTTTTTGGTCTATTTTTGATTGGACATTGTTTTAATTTCGTGAATGACAATTTTATTGAAGTTTTTTTTTTTTAATTTGAGTAGACTCTTTATTTTATATTTATAATATGTATGAATTACGTTTAATAGTGTCGAAAAAAAAAAGATAATTTTTTTATTTTGACATATAATATTTTTTTTTTTTTTGTGAATATAGCATTTAATAGCTAATAGTTTAGCTATTATTATATAGTTTTACTCTTAGCTTTTTTTGTACAGAATAGAAAAAAAATCACCAATTTCATCATCAAACAAAAAATCACTACACAAACCATTAATTTGTAATACCAATTTAACAAACAAAAAAGTATTAAAAAAGCTAAAAAAAAAAAAGGTTTACAATGACGTAACGCGTTCCAAGACTAGTCTTCACGTGATATATAGCACGTAAAAAATCAACATATAAAAAAAGCGCTAATCACATGATTTCAGATTAAACTAATTTTATTTTATTAAAACAAAAAAATAAATACATGAATAACATGAATAACATGATACATTTTATAATATATATATATATAATAACCCACTCTAAACTTGAATAAAATAAAAAGATATATATATAATACAAATCAAACTAAAATTTGTTATTAATTATTTTTTACCACATAGAACATTTATCTACGGGATTCATTTTTGATCCTGAATGACATTTAAATGTTTCGGTAAAATGGTTTGAATTTCTTAATACACCATTAACTCTCCAATTTGCTGGTGAATGAGGGTCAACTCGAATCTTATTACACAAAGAAAATAAATGTTAGATAAAATATTTTGGTATCGATAATTAAAAGAAAAAAAATCTCTTTACCCTTTCTACAGCAGTTTCTGGTCTTATTCTTGAACACCAAGCACGTCCAAATGATATATAAAATAATTGTTCTCGAGTCAAATTCTGTAATCCAGGTAATAATTGATTATTATACTTATTATCCTTGTCACTTTCAAATCGAGTTAGCCATGCTTGAAAAGCTTGTTTAAGGCTATAATTATTATTTGAGAAATATGCTTATAATTAGAGTAATGTTTCTTAAAAAAAGTGTAAATTATGAATATTTTAAATAACTACCCTCCGTTATCGGCAAGATTTTCACCAAGAGTTAAAATACCATTCAAGTTTACGTGTTTCCCTTTTGGATCATCAACGGTGTAATTACCATATTGATACACAAAACATTGTGCCTTTTCCTTGAAAGCTTCAATTGTAGTATTAGACCACCACTATTTAATAAACAAAATAGATTATTTTTACGCATAAATTCATTGAAATTACAAATCATTTGAATAAATTAGTTTTGTACCTGAGTTAATTTACCATTCGCGTCATATTTTCTCCCATTATTATCAAATGCATGCTTAATATTTATAAGTTCAAGTTAGCTTAAATCTTAATCGTCCCAAAAAGCAAACTTTTAAGATGGTACAAACCGTGAGCTCATGTCCAACAACCGTACCAATCGACCCAAAATTAATATATTCTGGAGCCTTGGCACTGAAAAACGGTGATTGAAGTATTCCTATTATTTATAAATGCGTATATATTAAATAAATGTATATATAAACACAATAAATTAAAACATTCTAAATAGATTAATTACCAGCCGGAAATACGATTTCATTAGCAGTAGGATTCTAAATTGCAGTAAAAAAGCTATGTTACTACTTTCACTATTAAATTCATCATGTACAGTATAACTTTACTTACATAATATGCGTTAACTGTTTGAGGAGTCATATACCATTGACCAATATCTACAGGTTTACCAACTTCACTCCATTTTTTACTAGAAGCCCAGGCCTGAGCACTTAAAAGATTTTCAAAATATTTATTTTCATTGGTTTCAATCTTTGCATAGTATTCAGCTAGAGATTGTGGTGACATAGTATCAGGTGATGAAGTGGGGTATCCAATTTTTTGAATAATATGATTAACTTTATCAATCGCTTTTTTACGCGTTTCCTCATCAAGCCAATCAAGCTGTGGTAATCGATTAATAAATGAGTCTTTAAGGGAGACAATTATTTGATCTGCCATTTCTTTACTTTGACCTAAAATAAATAAAAAATGATATATATATTAAAAATGAAATAAATCAATAAATATAAATATAAATATAAACTTATCATATTATACCTCCAAATACTTTCAATACAAAATATCTGCCAGCCATAAGGCCTAAAGTATTGTCAACTGATTTAAGACATTCTTCCCATCTTCTTGGTTTAACTGTCTCATCGGTTCCTCTAATTTTCGCCCTCAATTTTCTTAGAGGTGCTCTAAAATTTTCACTTAAATTATCAGCATAAGTATAAATTGCTTGCCAAATGAAATAAAGTTGTAAAGTTTCAGTTGGAGTTTCTTTGACAAGATTTGAGAGGTCTTTAAAATATTTGTTAGAAGTTAAGATTATTCTAGATGGAAAACCATCTGATGTTGGAGGTAATAACGAACTAATATATTGAGACCAAAGAAAAGCAGGACTAAGCCTATTCAGTGATACTATAGTTTGATTATTATAGGTTGCCTCAGGATCAGAAAATTCTTCACTATTACAAAGATAAAAAGAAAGATTAACGATATAAATTTAAAATTCATTATGACTCGGTAAAATCTGACTTACGCTGATAAAGATATTTTGGCTAATTTTTTCTCAAAATCTATAATTTTTAGAGCATTGTTTTCCCATTCTTCATATAACAATACTTCTGTACTAAATTCCAAAATATCTTCAAATAGATCTTGTGATGCATTGAAATTATTATAAAATGGAAGAGAAATATTACTATTATAATCTAAAGCCTTATCTAATAAAGTTATCATAACATCTTTGTATATTGATAATATCTCTTCTTCCTCATAATACTCCTTGGAAGGTAAACCAAGACCAGACTGAGATAAGTACAAAACATTATTTTTTGGATCCTTTGCATCTGCATCTACGAAAAATTCAAACAATGGTTTTATGCCAAAGGTAGAAAGGCGAGATAATACATTTGTTAAATTTAAGGGATTAGGAGAAGGACCTCTTATATCTTCCATCTCACTCAAATGTCCAAAATTATACAATAAAGAATATTTAGGATCTACGGGAAAATCTTCAACAATTTTGTTTAATATTGGTATCAAAGGTCTTGCATCAAGTTCATTAATTAAAGATTCATTCATGCAAGATTGATAAAAAGATTGAAGTTTATAAAAATTTTGTTTGTCTATTACTTCTGAAGGTGGAGGGAGACCTTGTTTAAATTTATTAAATGATTCAAAGTCATTTTCAAGAATTTCCTTTAATAGTTTCTGTATCAAAAAAAAAAAAAAAAACTCGTTAGTAATAACTCCTAGAATGGTAAATAATCCCTAATGGTTATCTGATCATCTTTGAATATGTATCCAGATCTACTTAATGACATCCGGATCTAAGCCCCGATCATTTACCTGATTATCTTCATATAAACTATCAAAGTAGCTGTAGCGCCCTTTGTCTTCTGGTATTACATGATTATGTATCCAACCTCCACCTTAAAAAATTGAAACAATTTTAGAAAAGTTTAAAACGATTTTACAATAAATATAAAAGATAAATTTTAGCTTTACAAGCATATTGAAAGAAATCGTCACAGGGGTTTGCGGTTAAATCCATGTCGTTAATAATCTGAGCAGCTATAATTACACAATCTGGAGTAAGACAAGGACTCTATAAAACGAGTAAGTTATAGTTTGTTAATTTCTCTTCATACCAACAGTACCAGCATACCAACATTCTTGCGAGAATTGTAATTAACATGTTTACCTTTGTGGTATCGTTTGGTGGAACTATAATAGGCGGTTGTGGAGGTTCTGGAGGTATTATATGTTTATTTGCCTTCCCGGCATATAAACCAGCGAAAACACTCATAAGTATTAATAGCAAGACACTAATTAAAGCCAAGAACACTTCTAGTTTGGAGAATCTCCCATGACGAGGTAAGAAATTTGTGTGGTCGCGTGGAGCTTCGCGAGTGCGCGGACCGCGTATGTTACCACCTTCATTATTACCAAGGTGAGATTCGTCATTTTCGGGATCATTAGGAGTTCTAGAGTCCGTAAGCAACGGAGCGTCCTCCATTGGCGAGGAAGGTACGTGACTCATTCTCTTATCAAAAGAATCGTTACGATGAACTTATAATAACAAAACGGATTTACTCTCTGTTATGAATTTTTTATTAAAGGTGATCTATAAAAACTAAAGAAAAATGTAAAAACAAGAGTTAAAAATTACCGTTGATTGTTTAAATGAGTAATAAATAAGCCCTAGTCCGTTTCACTGATATGCCATTTTAGTTAATTGTTACGCAGGTACGATATCTTTAGTTCATACCCGAAGTAAAGCCTTAAAAATTTTTAATAATAGATTTTTTGTGAACAATATTAAATTCATCTCTTCTATATTTAGAAAGAAATATAAATTTCGGAGATCGTACCATTGACAAAAAAAAAAATTTCATTATGTTGTATTACGTTACTAACCAAAAAATTTCAGGCATGGTCGTCACAAACTAATCTTTGTTACCTAAAACTTATATTTTGCATATCATTGGTTAATTTGTTATTTCGAAATATGCGCAAAGGTTTTTTTACATTAACTCCCACACAAACCTTCGCTTTCTCCTACCTAAAAAAAAGACCTATTCACATCAATTTTTTTTTGTCCTTTGGAATAAAAGATATTTTATTTCTTGACTAACCCATTCGCCTTTCCTTTGAACTGCTAACAGTTTATTCGTTTGTTTCACAATAATAATGTCACCAAGTGCAGTTTCTACAAACGGTATTGGCATTGCCGACTTGCCAAACCAACGTCATAAAATTGTTGCCAAACGCGGTACCAACTTTACCTTAATGGTTGTTGGTAAGTATTCGTTGCTTTCAGAAGAGGAAAGTTCACCGGAACATCTATAACTTTTTCGAAACAGATGTTAATGTTAGAAAGTACAAGTGTTTTACCCTCAATCTACTAGTGAAACTTTAATATGACGATTTTTTTTTATTAATAAGGTGAATCCGGTCTCGGTAAAACAACTTTCATCAATACTCTTTTCACTACTACTATCAAAGAAAAAAAGAATCAAGCTAAACGCCACGCCAAACAAACGGATAAAACAGTTGAGATTGAAATAACAAAAGCTGGTAAGTGCATAAAACATTATTTCCAATTCATTTATCGTTTTTATTAATTGTGTTTTTTTAATATTGTTTATAGAACTCGAAGAAAAAATGTTCAATGTTAAGCTCACAGTTATTGATACTCCCGGATTTGGCGACTATGTAAATAATCGGGATAGTTGGTTACCCATCGTTGAATTCATCGATGATCAACATGAATCATACATGCGACAAGAACAACAACCACACCGTGAAGAAAAATTGGATATGCGTGTTCATTCCTGTCTTTATTTCATCCGCCCAACTGGCCATACGTAAGTTACTTATTATTAACAATAATAATAAGATTATTACTAATCATATATAATTTGTAGTTTAAAGCCCTTGGATATCGAAGTCATGAAACGTTTAGGTTCTCGAGTAAATCTAATTCCCGTAATTGCCAAGGCTGATACCTTGACGCCAAAAGACTTGGAAACATTCAAGAGAAGAGTAAAGTCATTTGCGTGATTATTGATGTTTTTAAAACTTGTGATTTTTAAATATTCAGTTGATATATTTTGAATTTATAGGTTAGAGAAGTTATTGCTGCTCAAAACATTCAAGTTTACCAATGCCCAATTGAAAGTGACGATGAAACCAGCACCAAACGAAATATGAACATTATGGTAAATTTTAAATTTTACTTTTTTATTAAATTTTCTATATTTCGTATTTTAACTGATTATCTTTCACTTGATAAACAGGCTGCTATGCCTTTTGCGATAATTGGTAGTGATGAGGATGTCATTGCCCCTGATGGTCGTAAAGTAAAGGGACGTCAATACAGCTGGGGTATTGCCGAAGTTGAAAACGAAGATCATTGTGATTTCAAGAAACTTCGTTCACTTCTTATTAGGTAAATCTTACGTTTAAAAAAATTAAGAGTTCCTACTTTTTAGACATAGAAGTTTTATAATTTTAATTGTATAATTTGTCTACTATTATAAGGACACACATGTTAGATTTGATATCCACAACCGAGGAAACCCACTATGAAAATTATCGTCAATCACAAATGGAAACAAGGAAGTTTGGTGAAGCCAAGTAAGATTCTTTCTCCACATTATATGTTTTTATTGTAATTCTATTCTAATATATATTTTACTCTTTTTTAGACCTAAGAAACTTGATAATCCTAAATTCAAAGAAGAAGAAGAAGCTCTTCGTAAGAGATTCACTGAACAAGTTAAACAAGAAGAGAACCGTTTCCGACAGTGGGAACAACATGTTAGTAGTTCTATTTTATTATCAGATATTTGATAAAGATATTGTACTTTTTTTCCCATCATTTTAATATTGATGTTGATTATCTATTTTATAGCTTATTGCTGAGCGCGATCGTCTTAACAAAGACTTAGAAGCTGAACATTCTCACATTAAATCGTTAGAACAGGAATTAGAAACGATTCAAGCAGGACTTTCAAGCAAAGGCGGAAGAAAATAAAAAAAAAAAGTTATTTCTGGTAAAAGTAACTTTTTTAATACATGATTTACATGATGCAATTCTTTTTTCTTTAATTTAGTCTTATCAAATCTTTTTATTGTTTTTTTTTTAATTTATCTTTTTCTTTAATATTCAAGTAGAAAATAATTAATTATATTATCAAATTAGTCATATGTATTATATATACTATCATAGTTAATTTTTATGTGGGATTTATTTATTTCCAAAAAAAAAAAAGTATTTTTGGGTTAGTTATAAATAGATGCTAAATTGTCTCTTATTTAAAAGAAGTATTTGAAATATCCATTATTTACTATACATGAATGCTTTTTTTTATTGAATATATTGTTATATTTTTTAATATATGTTCTTTATATTTAAATAATAGAAAAAATATTTATATTGATAGTTTATTCTTTATATTAAAAAATTACTATTAACAAAAAGCCTTTGAAAAAATGATCTTTAAAAATATATGTAATATTAAATATATTTGCTTAATATTTATATACTTAAAATACTTAAAATAATAAGTATTAGGTATTATATAAAAATACTTTTTATTATATATAAATAAAGATTCCTAATATTTAATAAATTTCTAATATTTAATAAATAAAAGTAAATAATAAAGTTAAAAATTACCCTATTGGGTGGATATAGCTCATGACAATTTTTTTGTATAGTATATGAATTTAATATCAATAAAGCAATATAGATTATTTAAAAAAAAATAATAAAATAATAAAAATTACGTAATATTATTGAATTTATGTATAAAGGTTTATAAATTAAATTATTATAATATAATTTATTTACTTAAAATTCTAGAAAATATATATAGAAATAAAATCTAATATTCAGCTAAAAAATTTACTATATAAGAACCCTGTTTATTACTCTACTACTAATAGATATTACTGTAGAAAATTTCAACTTTTATATAAAACTTTACTTTAGGATTTGCTTAAATTCTATTGGTTATTTAACTAAAAAAAAAATCATAATAATATAATATAAATTTCCTTTTATAGTAAAACTTTTAACAAATTTTATATATATAAACCTTACTTTAAGATTTAGATTTAAAAGTAACCTATTTTAAAAGGATTATATAGCTAATTACTACAACTACAATGCAGGTGTGACTCCAGGTACATGATGATTATGTACTCAATTGAGTTATATAATCACAATCCTGCAATGTGACTACGCATATATGTTTTTTTTTTTTATTAATTATTACTATATGATAATATTTTTTATTTTTTTAAGGTAAATATACGCATGATGATATGAAAATAGTGAATTTTTTACATTTTTTTCTTATCATAATAGTAACTTATTTTTCTTCTTTTTAGGCGACTCCAAATCTAATTTGATGATGAACGGGTTTTTTCTCCTCGGAATTGAAATTGAGCAAGATTTTTTTTCTTTTTCATTTTCAATTTTATTAGACTACTAATTTATATTTTCTTTTATTAAAGTATTCCTGAAATTTAATACAAAAAATAGAGTCTTTTTCAAAATAACTACATTTACTATCATTTAACTTAGACACAAAAAGAATTTTGGCGGCACTTATCTGTTATATTTAACTATAGGTGAATTAATTATTTTTTATGTATTTTTTCAAAAAAATTTTATTTACCTTGTGTATATATTTATATATCTTATGTAGTGTGATTCATGAATATAAACAATTTCAGATTTATTTAATTTCCAAGTGATAAATGTATTATATATTAGATTTTAAGAAACATGTTTTTTAAAAACATATTACTTTTTCACTCTAATAGAAATTAAACTTCATTGCCCTTCCCTTAATTCTTTTTCTTTTCGTGTTATTTCTAATTTTTTTAATTGGTTATCCAATTTTTTTCTTTCTAATTCTTCCTTATGTTCTTCGATTTCTAATTCTCGAATTTGTTATTGAAATTCATCATTTTTAACACCCTTAACATTACCTTTTTGCCGTTTATTCTGTGACTTTAGAAGCGAAGTAGTTTTTTGTTTTTCTAATTAAGTAATAATAATGTAAGTAATATAAATTAGATATCAACTAATATAAAATATTATCACCTTTTCTTTTATTAATATCTATCTTTCTTTTAACACCACTTTTGTTTTTGCTTGACATTGGTACATTATACTGGTAATTATTATAAAATCTTCTATATAAACCTAAATCATAATTCCACGAACTAAAATAATAAATTTATAATAATTAATAAAATGTACTAAAAAACCTTAATAAATCAAACAATTTACTGAAAAATAGCAGTCTTTAATCTTAGTCGTGTTTCTTCTCTATTTATGTTCATATGAGAACATTCAGATACGTTTATATCAAATGGAATGGTCATCCACACATCATAATCCATTGATGAATAATTACAATTCAATGATGCCAATATTCATAATGTTTGATATTCAGTAATCCAATCTATTTTTTAATAAAGATTAATGATTAATAATAAAAATTAAAAGAAAATAAAACAGATTATTTACCATTTATATTTTCATCATCAATTAATCGTAATTGATCAAATAGCAAATCTACTTCATCTTTTGTCTTAGCTTTGGGAAGATGGTGCATTAAAAGTTTACTTTCATCTGAATATTTGGAATTTCTTATATTTTTATTTTGTTAATTAATATATAAAGTAATTAATAATTATTCATAAATAAACTAATTATAATTTGTTTACCTTTCAAAATGAATTAAACAAGATTTTAAAACAGAAAGTAAATGCTGTTCTGGGCTTAGAGAATTATATAAGGAATTTAAAGCTAAAGATAATCCTTTAGCTTGACCTAAGGTTGCTTGCCGAAACTAAGGAGTTTCGGCATGCCGAAACTGCCAAAACTGCCGAAACTAGGTTTCGGCAAGCAACTAAAAATGCCGAAATGCCGAAACTGCTGAAACTGCCGAAATGCCGAAACCATTTCGGCATTTCGGCATAATTTCGGCATAATGCATATTAATATTTAATTATAGTTTC
>QZLH01000094.1:148996-178582 GCA_003833135.1 Oehlia diaphana | reverse complement strand
TTATAAAAAGAAAATACTGCCAATATTCACTTTCTTCCAATATTCAACGTGATGCTCTTAATTTGAAAATAATACTAAGCCACAGTTTTCATTCCAAAAAGGGTGATTCTCAGGGGTAATTAGGATTATGTTAAATTCCTAAGAATTAGGAAATTTTTTTAGGAAAAATACATGATTATAACAATAGATTGTTATAATTGATTTTGGGGATTTTTTTTTTTATATTAGTAATTAGTGAGATATTTTTTTAACAATATATTGCTATAATGAATTTCTTTGAGATATGGTAACAATATATATATATTTTTTTCAACAGAGGATGTAATATTTTTAATGTTACAATAGAATTTTTTTAAGATAAAAAAAAAAGTAACAATGTAATAATAAATTACTTATACAAAATTGTGAATTTATAAATAAATCATTAATTTTACAGTACCGCTACATTTATTTCGTGTGATAAATAAAATTTGCGTTTAATAATAATATTTCATATACTGTATAACACTTGCACACAGATAATCCCGTTTAAGTATCAAAAAAGGTTCTTCATTAACAAAAAATGATACTAACATGAATTTCTATGTAAAGGTTTCATTTTATCCTTTTATAGACCTCATTATATCCATTTAATATAACAACATACGAAAAAACACGGGTACCTGCAATAATATTTCTCTTTATTATTATACAAAATTTGTGTGATAAAATACATACATTATGACTAATTGTGCAAATACGAGAATAAAATATTAATACATAATTTCAAACGAGACATGAAATTCAACATCATATACCAGTACTGCCAGCTTGCGATGACCAATGAATTTAATGAACCACTTAAAAAAGTGATTAGTAATGCGAATCATGATTTAGTTAAAGACATAATTATTTTTAAAAAGATAATACATGTACATGAAAGCTATATTAAAATAAAATAATCACCAGCGCACACAAGTTGAAAATGAATTATGGATTGTGATTTTCCTTTCATATTACAATTTTGATCCAACTGTAACCGACATAATATTTTTATGGAAATTCGATTCGGGAAAATCAGGAAATTTGACACCATCCCACTCGGGTGATGATACTTCATGTCCGTTTTTTGCAACGAAGAGAATTCCTGTCATGTTAACTCTAGGATTTTTGAAAAGTGCTTGAACTGTAAAACTAAGTACAGCCAAACGTAACATGAGTTGTCGGTATCCTTTGCTCATAGCATCTTTTCCACCAGATTTCTTGATCTCCCCTATTTCAACATTAATGTTTGTTATAGGGTCTGAATATTGACACATTACTCGTCCTCGAACGTCAATATCGATAACTTCTAAAAATGGTGACTAACATTTTTATATAATAAAACAAAAAAAATAAATAAATAAATTATGCTCAAATTCCATACTTAAATCAAATGTATACACACCTGCTTATTTTTTATTGCGGTTTCGGCATCCAATACGTAAGCAGTTAAGATCATTATTGATAATGATCTTGTGTTTGATAAATATTTCCGTTTTTCTGAAGAAGTACTATTTTCTGATTGGATAAATTAAGACTAGGTTACATTTTGGTTATTTTTAATCTTTGACAAAATTAACAAAATTTACCTTCATACTCTTTCCACTTATTGACAGCATTCTCCGCTCTATCGGCAAGTTCGTGCAATCTTTGGTTATAATTCGTTGACTTTGGTAATGTACGAATGTAATTAATTGAATGTTCTAAATGAGACCTCATCTTATGTTCCTGTTTAAGAGATATGAAGTGTTACAATAAGAATCAAATGCAAGAGATATTAATTTATAATAACTTACGTATATGAAGTTAGCGAATTTGTTTACGCGAAATTCAGTGATGCAAGCTTGATTATCAAATTGTGGATTTTCGTATGAAAAATGTTTTCTTGGCGAAACAAGACGTACTAGTCCATGTAAATCGAAAATTTCGAAATTAGATGCATAATGAGGACCATACGTTTGTATAAGCTCAGATCGAATTGATAATTCGAATAATTCCCCAATATCTGTTCGAGCTTCATCTATATTTTTATTTGATTCATCTATCTTCTTATTTATATTTTTATTTGATTCATCTATCTTTTTATTTATATTTTTATTTGATTCATCTATCTTCTTATTTATTTGGTTGAACTTTTCGTCCAAATATTTTTTTGTTTCTTCCCATTCCGTCATTTTCAAATTATACGACAAAGGTCAAAAAAAAGGTCAAAGAAAAAAAAGATTATACGACAAAGGTCAAAAAAAAAAAAGGTCAAAGAAAAAAAAGAAAAAAAAATTATACATTATTTATTATATAATAAATAGTGATTCAAAAATAGACTAATAATAAACAATCAGATTCATATAATGATAACCAGATTTGTACATAGTGATTCATCATATATCAGTATATAGAAAATAATCAAAGGATGATTCGACGCTTTATTATTACACATACTGGAAATATCTATCACAAAAGAATCAGCCATTGCGTAATTAGGATACTGTATATAATTATTATGTATTACAAAGTATTACGAACAAACGTTTTTTGGTAATAAAAGACAATTGCTGTTCGTAATACTTTGTAATACATAATAATTATATACAGTTGAAGATGGCATGTGATTTAAAACAAAACAGTTTAAATCAGTTTTTTATTGTTTTAAGACTTTTTTTTTTTTGTTTTAAAACAATGATCGGATTAGTAATTATTTTAATTATTTATTAATGACCTTTTAAGCAACCTTTTTTTAAAACGTCCGTAGTCACTTTAAAAAGTTACAAAAAACACCTATTAGTTCTTGATTTAATTGATCGATTAGAAGATTTAAAATTTAAATATTATATGTGTATATATATATTTTTAAGAGTTGGCGCACATTTTATTTAACGAATAGTAGAGGATCACTAGTATCACTAAGCTATTTACAAAATAAAATTCCCAACGGCTATACTCTAAATATTTATTATATAATAAAGTGCTATTACAAATATGTATTACGTAGTAAAGGCTATCCCTAATTATCACATGAACTATAAAAAATTTATTTTTACTTGCAAGCTCAGTGATTAGAAGATAATTTTATATTGTTATACAAAATAATTGCTCTATCGATATTTAACTAACAAACACAATATCTAGATAGTTATTTAGTGATATCATTCAGATCGTTCGTTAGTAATCAAAGAAATTCACATTATTGATTAGGGTAATACTGTACCAAGGACACACTACTCAAGTTAATAATTGAGAACAGTTGTTCGTGACAATGAAGTCGTTCTTTGGATTTTTTTTGTTATCCACTATGTAAACATCCAAATTATATCAATTATATCTCAAAGGAGAACGAAACAAAAAATATCGATAAAATAAAGACAAGCTCTGTTGATCACGCAACCAAGGTTCTTGAAGGATAAATTTGTATTAGAGAGGGGAAAGCAATATCAGATTAGTTTTGGTTTCCATTCAGGTTAACACCGCATTCTACTCTAGTGTGTTAATGTTCAATATAAGTCCCATTATACATGAAGAATTTCGCTTCAGGAATGAATATGACAATTAATATTAATATTTCCTCACTCTTCTTAGAAGTTGATTTATTTTCGAATGAAGTTAGACATAGTGTTATCTTATAGATTATCGAGGTCACCAGAGTAGTATATCTGTCGAAACAAACATAATAATTATTTATTCCCTATACCCTCTGGTATAGAAACGTAATCGGGTATGTTAAGCTACTTATTAGTTAATAGAGTAATAGATAATATACGGAAAAAAATATTTCATATAATGTAACAAAGTATTCAATAATCGATAAAATATTTATTCGTACATTTTTGTGTTTGAAATTTCTCTAATTTCTCTCTTATAACGTACCATTAAAATTAAAAAAATTGTAAATTTATTAATTTAAATAAGAAGTCACATAACACTTTTCCTACATATGATTTGATCAATAAATAACATAAAATTATTCTTCTTCATGAAAATAAATTACTAGATTTAATGACAGTCCGGGAAAATAATTTCGATTTTAATTATACAAATTCGGTATTGCATGACCAAATAAAATCAATTTTTCTTTCACATGACCATCGATTATACATAATGTAAGTTTTCCTGTTCAACAATTTTAAAACGTTTAACTATGTGAATGAACGTAATAAACAGTTACAACAAAAAATGTAGCAAAGATTTTAGTTTCACATGATAAAATAATCAATGCGTTCAACATTTATTACTAACAGCCTATTCCAGCCTACTCCATTTTAAAATATGTTAATATCTGTCTTTATAATAAAGTTTATATATTTTTGAATAAAAAAACTTTAATAAATTATAAAAGACGATTAATTCTACAAAAGCAGTAACTATTTACAATTTGAAATCTTTATACAAATGATAAAGTACTCTGGTCCTATCGCAGGACTGCAGCAATAGTTGGTACCCATGAGCTTACTAAATGTAAGCGCCTATTCTCCAACCCTCGCATATTACTTTACCGTTCCAAAAATTTCCTAGCCAGCCCTACTGTAAGACTGCAGCGAAGCAGGTACTCATAGGCTTACAATGGTAAGCATGTTATGCTTCCACCCATGCATAGCATTATACTGTTCCAATAAATTACTCTAAGAAATAAGGAAAATAACAATAGAGTAAGGATGGAAGAGATAAGAAGAAACGAAGAGAAGGACAAGGGAGGAAGGAAAGAAAGTGAAAGAGGAGGTAGGAAAGGGTCTTATACACTCTCTTAAACGGGAAAGGGGAGGAAAAGAAGAGTAGGAGACGAAAGGAGTGAATAAGCAAGTGAGGAAGTGAGAAAGAGAGGAAGGAAAGAAAGTGAGATAGAACGGACGAAATGAACAGAGAAATAGAAAAAGGAGTGAGTGAGTGGACAGAAGGAATAGAGGGACTTTTTTAGATGTGTTAGCTATAGTCAAAGTATTAAAAAATTGCGTCATAAATCAATCAAACGTAAAGAATTCCCCTCACGATTATATTGATCATGTATAAGAAGGTTAGTATATAATTTAGTATCTTCATATATACTTACATATCCAGATATCCTGACTATTTAAATATTTATAATTTGCGTGACTCTGTTAATACAATTACCAAACCCTTATATAAGACGAAAAAAAACAAATCTTCTATTTAATTGCCATTGTGTGCATGATTCTGCTATAATTAATTCGACTCATACTACCAAATTTTATTCTAACATTAAAAAAAGTAAATCATTTAATGATGTAATAAAATGAAGTAAATTTTTTGATTGATAAATTAATTGTAGCATAATTTACTGGTCAAGGAAGATTAAAAAATTTGGAAATTCTATTTTCATTTTATTTTTAAAGATAAATCTTGACAGAATTTTAATTTTTATACTTAACAAGCAATGTATATTCCAGATAAAATTAAAAGTAAAGGATTATTAATATCATGGTCATTTCCAAAAAGATGTGGGCTCGTTTTTGTATTATATATATATGTTGTATGTGGATTTGGTTTCGGGATTTCACGTGATCACCACAATATAAATAAATCACCTACAGTAAGATCGGTGACATGCATAAGTAGGATCGTCATTCACGTGATGACATGTGATTGGTCAATCCGCTATCCCGAAACATATATAAAAGAAATCTGAAAATCAGATAATCAAACTTCGTTTATAATTTTTAAGCCTATTATTAAAATAATATATTATATAATATTTATTTGTCAATCATAAGAGACAAACACAGTCATACTATATGTGCTGACAGCATATTAAATTTGTAAAAGTCATGAAATATTCATAAAAATAGCCTCCAATTTTATGAAGTCGCTACAACCTTCTCAGAAATAGTAAATTTGTCAGAAAATCTGGGAGAATCTTTACCGAAAGAAATCCATGAACACGTGAATATCCCGTGATATTATGATTTACGCCTTTTAACAATTACATTCTCTTTTAAGCTTTGTTGAAGAATTTTGATAAAAAAAAAAAAAAAAAATTATTATGAATAAAATTAATTGTGTACAATTAAGTCACACAATGCTAAGCAATTGGGATGTGGGTCACATTTTTAGAAAGTTCTAGAAAAACATAGGGTTTGGTAATATGTTCATTATAATTATTTAGCCCTCATATTAAATAATTTGATAGATTTTTTGTGCCAAAATGGTGACAATCAAAAATGAAAAATTATGAAAAATTGTGAAAAATTGTGCTTTTTTATGGATTAGATTGCATTTGATCTAACTATAAGTCCAACTTTGGATGAAAAAGGCTCAGATAATTATATGCATATGTAACGTATAGCGAAACTAATATTTTTTAGATTTTTTTTTGAAAAATCAATGAAAAAAGGAAATGGGTTTCCTCGTTAATTTATTTTTTTCTCCTTTTGTAAAAAATTTTTTTTCATAAAAATCAAAAAAATTTTACAAAATGAAAAAGGAAATGGTTTTCCTTTTTAATTTATTTTTTTTTTCTTTTTAAAAAAAAAAAATTATAAAAATATAAAAGGAAATGGCTTTCCATTTTAATTTCATATATTTATTTATTTATTTTATCTTAATGTCTCTTTTTATCCAAAAAAAATTTTTATTAAAGAATTACATAAAATTCAAAAAGAAAAAATGACTTTCAAAATTTTCAAAATGAATTTTTTCTTAATTAATAATTTTTTAATTTCTTTTTAATTATAATTATACTTTATTAACAAATATTTTACCAATACAAAATTTACAGTAGCATTTAAATATTTATTTATTTATTAATATAAAAAATAAATACTATTATATCTTCAAAAAAATCTAGATTATAGTACAATTTAGCATTAATTTATTATTATTTTTTATTTTTAATAATAATTTTTTTATTCAAAATATAATTTTAAAAATTTATAAGGAAATATCTACCATTTATGTTTAAAAAAAATTTTTTTTTTTCCATAAAAAAAAATCAAAAAAAAATTATAAAAATATAAAAGGGAATGGCTTTCCATTTTTGATCTATATTTTTTCTTTTTGTAAAAGATTTATATTTAGTATTTATTTTAACTGTCTCTTTTTATCCAAAAAAAAAATTTTTATTAAAGAATTCATAAAATTTAAAAAAGGGAAAAATGACTTTCAAAATTTTCAAAAATATTTTACCAATATGAAATTTACTGTAACTCTTAATTATTTATTAATATAAAAATAAATAATATTATATCTTCAAAAATATCTAGATTTTTTTTTTAATAATAAATTTTGTTTTTTTTTTAATAATAAATTTTTTATTATAGATGAAATCTCAATGGTTTCAGCAAATATGTTATTATTCATTAGTAATATTTGTATCTAATTTCAATTACCACCAGTTAAAGATGCTCAAATATTTTACTCACTCATGTGGAAAAGATTTTTCCCATTATTTTTAACATTTTCAAAAAGGCAGCAAGATGATTTACCTTTTATTCTTTATTGCAAAATGTAATAATGAATACAATTACAGATGATGTTAGAAAAATGATTCTAGAGAAAGGAAAATAGCCTTCCACTACTTCCACTCCATTGGAAACCTACATTTATAACTGGTTTTAAAAAATTAGCATATAATAGTATCTTTTCTTGCAAAATAATCCTGTAAACACTAAATTGAACTTTAATAAAAGAAAACATCATCTTGATTTTTTTCAACCTTT
Organism: Oehlia diaphana; assembly: GCA_003833135.1. Taxonomy (NCBI): domain Eukaryota; kingdom Fungi; phylum Glomeromycota; class Glomeromycetes; order Glomerales; family Glomeraceae; genus Oehlia; species Oehlia diaphana. The sequence goes on along the minus strand of QZLH01000094.1, from coordinate 170,897 downwards.
TTGTTTTGGACAAGTAAAAAATTCAAAAGCTTCTCTAATTCTTTGCTTACATTTTTTTTGCCTTGGACACTAACTTCATAAAGTTTTCCTTTTCTTTTTCATAACAAGGTAAAAAGTCCTTTAACTTAAACCTTTTAATCTTGATTGTCAAACTAATGAACTTAAAAAAAAAAAATGAAAGAAAGGGTACTTGCAAAAATTATAAGAAAGACACCTCAAAAAATGCATGAGGAAGTAAAAATGCAAGATAAGACATTAAAAGTATAAAAGAAAGCACTTAAAATCCATTTCAAGAATTGGTTAACATAGTATTTTCACCAAATACCAATTCTAATTTAAGTTAAATATTTTTCACTTTTTTCTAAATCCTTTATTTGTTGTTTCCTTGCTGTAATATCTTCTTTATTTTCTCCATCAAATTGTTTATTTTATGATCCTTTTCTACAATATTTTCTCTCAAATTATTATTTGTTTTATATATACAATTAATGTGTTGATTACATCATATTAATATGTCATGATTTATATAATTTTGCCAAATCAAAGATGTAGTGTAGTATGATTAACATTGTATGTATTGTATGCTTATGTATGCTTTTGTTGTTATCCATACATGTATGGATATTAAAATGAACTTATGTTATGTATGGCATACTTATTTTCGCCATACATAAAGATTAGGATTTACAAAAAAAAAAGTATTTTTTATTATAAATGATTAAATATTTCTTAATACAATGCTAGAGATAATGCAAACATTTACAATATTCATAGATGATGACTAATAAGGATTTAAATTCCAATTTCAGATATAGTTTTGTTATCAGATATAGTCTTAATATCTGAAAGAATAACAGGATTTACTTTAGACATAGTAATAAACATAATAGAAATATTTTAAATGAAAAGAAAAGAGAAGATTGTAATAAAAACGTGATAGAAATATTTAATTTTAAATTTTTTTAAATTAAATAGTAGTAATAACTAATAAAATAGTAAAAATATTTCTTTTAAATAAAAGAAAAGAAAGATTATAATAATATGTGTTGAATTGTTTTAGCCAGTACACAATCATTATAAAATATGTGTAAATAGTTATATTTAGTAATAAAAAGTGTGGCAAGAAGTTATCCTTAAATCAAACAATACCCACTTTTATTATACAATACATACATAATTGGAAAAGAACCATACATTACATACATTAATAAGTTTTAATAATACAATACATACAAAGCTAACCATATAATACATGTTTACTATATACCCAGTTTATATAATAGACTGTGAAATGAAGGACTATCAATTACAGAAAAGGCTGCATACTTTGGATAATCCATTTAGTTAGAAGAGTCAACTATTCCGCTTGTGTTTATTCAGAATGTGATTTAGGTATCTTTTTTCTATTTAATATTTCATGTTTATGATGTAAATTGATTTCTTATACTTGATGCATTTATTTTGAATACAAAACCACAATTTGTGCAAAAGTGATTATTAGGATCATCCATATTTATGTATGCCAAATTTCTTGATGTACAATTGAAACATAAGTTGCATTGGTTTTCTGGAAGGTGTGGGCATGTTTCCATCCAGTGCCCCTGTTTTGAACAGTATGCGCACATATTTGGTGGAACCTTCTTTGCTAAATTAGTAGGTGCTGAAATGGATGATGTGGATGATATCAATGATAAAGTAGCAGAATATCTATTGAAATTTCCAGCAATTTTTATAATAGTTTCTTCAATATCAGCATTAGTGCTAAATATTTGCACAAAAATATTTTTTCAGCTATATCATCATCAGATATACCATATCATTATAATTTCAAATTTCAAATTTTCATAATTTTAGAAAAACTAAAATGGATTTTTTTCGCATAATAATATGTAGAACTATCCATAATCAAAACCAGTGAAAATTTTTTTGATACATTGGCATAAATAAATATACAATTATTTACTATTTTAATATTATATGGTTTTAACTAGTATTGTATTATTGTATCATAAAATGTGGTTCTAATATTAATTGCCCTAATAGACCAGCCTTCATTATAGTTGAATTGTAAGATATTCTTTAACAATAAAATATCATTTAATTGAATAATTAATAATGGGATAAGATTTTTCTTGTAGTTTCAAGTAAGGTGATTGGACATGTACATGCCAATTTATAATCTATTTAAGTGGTTTTATATCAGAAATAGTGATGCTTTTTCCCTTATTAGGTATTGTTATAATTAATGTGAGATAAGTATTAGTATATATCTTTAACATTTAAAGGTACAGCAGCCATATATAATTCCAGAAGGATTAGGAGCATTTTTTTTGCTAGAAAGTAGAGATATAGTATATTTTCATTTTGTTTTAATATACTAAACATCCATTACTTTGACATTGAACCAAAAATGCTGAACAAAAAACTCTGTATGCAGCAACATCATCTTGCTTATCTACTTAAGATAGCTAATAATAAGGCTTATGTTGCCTAATTTTTCCTTACATCTGTCATATATATATATTATGGTAAAATATCTTATTATTGCAAATAAGAATAACCATCCTAATGTCTATATATTCAACAATGCATTTTTTAATAGGATCATTATTCTTAAATATTCATTCCAATATATTTCATATTTTTATTTTTCTAATGTCAAATTATTATAATTGTCAGAAAGAAATTGGATAAATTTGATTACATACAATTTTTCATAAACAATTATTAATTTGAATTTTATTTTTATACATTACTTAAGAAATGATTCTACAGATGAATTAGAATCATTATAAGCAATCTTGAAATTGTTGCAATTGGTTAAGAATATTTAATATCCATTCTATGTTTATCCATCCTCTATAGTCTATTGTGTAAAGTCTAATAAAAGTGATCTTTATATACCATCTGCATTTTATTTATGTAGGTACACAATTGAGAAATTATGACTATTCTTCAAAATTGGCCTTCAATATGTCTAACTTGATATTTTTCCCTTATGCCTTTTTCTTGGCTTGAAATCTGTTGCTTTGAAATGAGCTGGGGCCAATTGATAGATGAAATTATTGATTTCTATTGACCATGTATTTTTAATAAGCATGTGTTTTACATATACATTTTTAATGGTGAAATATATTGTGAAGGTACTGTCAATTCTGTATTTGAAGCTTTTGTCTTTAATAAAAAAATGGACTCCCTTGCAATATTTCCTAATGCAACTTTCCATAACAGTTTTTTAAATGTTATATAGCTAAATAGTCAAAATTTTTCTAGTTTGTCTAAGTAATAATAAATCCTTAATCTAGTAATATTCCATAATCTGAAAATATTGTATTAATACACTACACATATCTTTAAATGTATGCCATTGTCTTAAAAACAATCTTCTAAAAATTGCTTCATCACAAGCAATATCTAAATAAGTATAACTTTTAAACTGGTCGGGAATAGACTCATCTAAATTTACAATTTTATCATCCATTTTTTCATCATTATGATTATCAATTTCGTCCCACAGGTATTAGAAGTGATGATCATTATTATCACTATCTGAATCACTGCTTTTCTCCTCTTCTCCATCTGCTTTTTCATTTTCAATTTCTCTTTTAAGTTTCATTTTCATTATTCTTTGACTATATTTTTAAGTTGTAAAAAGAGAATAACAAGCCAGAAAGTATATACCGTGAGAATTGTAACTGTTTCACAACGGTTTTTAATAATCTAAATAAAAAATGTACATTCATAATTAAATAATTAGATTATAATTTGAAATGTTTCAGGCTTTAAAATTACAACATTTGGTGGTGGAATTTTATGATTATAAAAGTTGCTTAGTAGCAGCTTCTTAAGATATTTATCAAACTCATTAGTCTCTTCATCTAATACTAATCCGAGTTGTTATACTGTTTCTTCAAAAATTCCAGTTATAGTACAAACAGCCTCATAAAATGTTGCTTCACAAATTTGAGATATCCAATTTCAAATTTCACAATAAAAATATTAATAGTTTCCTAAAAGGATTGAAATCCACTTATAATACTTTTCTATGATTTGTGAATTCTGTAATTAAAATTGAATTAATGTTCATTTCATCATAAACTATCCTCCCATCATTTATTCATATAGACATGGGTAAGACAACTCTCACGTGTAGGTGTTATATGCAGGGCTGAATGCATGGTCATTTTACCTACATTTTGGGCTGTGCTATACTTGCTTATGATTTATTTTTTTAATTGAGAGAAGATTGGTAAATGCAACTGAGATCTGCACGCATTTTCCATCATGGTTGTGATGCAATACTATAGTAGTACTAATTGTATCATCACTTTTGAGTTGATAGTGTACACGTATTTTTACACTTGTAAGTTCTATGATACCATACACACCAGTAGGTGCTAATCACTATAATATCCAAACCAATGAATAGCATTGTATCAAAATCTAAATTCTCCATAATCTTTAATGAAATAGATAAAAATTTCAAATAGATATATAATTAAGTGTACAAATAAAATTTATATTCTAAGTCACCTACTTATATTGATAAAATAAATACTTTGTGGAATTTTCGTCTATAGATCTTTGACTTTATTATGTACTGCTGTCTACTTTTGTTTAAAATGATGTGAGTTGAGGTATTAGACATAGTTATATTGAGTATCTTGAGTCTAATTATTTTTCCAATGTTTTTCTATGAATTGTCAATATTACATATTTTGTTTTTGGATTCTATAGCTAAAATTGATTAATGCTCATTTTACTATGAAAACATACTCTTATTATATGGAAAAATTTCATATAAATAATATAAACTAAATAAATAAAATCTATAATTTAAGCCATCTATTTATATTAGTTTAAAATTTATTCTGTGAACTCATGGAAGTTTGTCTACTATTTGGTTTCATCTTCCCAACATTCTAAATACGGTAAATACATATCCTTCGTAAATTTAATATATTATTTTATATTTTATTGATTATATAAAGTTCAGAGTAATAAGAGGAGTACTAGGTATGTGAGTTAAGGTGTCAGGTTACCTTGAATATAGTTATATTAAATGTTTTGAGTCTCAATATTTTAATAATGATTTTTCTATGAATAACAATATAATATGCTTTCATCCTCTTGTCATTTGTATGGATAAAATTTTCAAACAAATAAATAATTAAATGAATAAAATCTTATCTATCTATATTAGATATTAAAATAAACATTCTATAAAATTTTCATCTATAAAGTTAAGGTTTCATATTCCTTTTTGCTTTGTTATATATATATATCACTCAACTTAACATTCTTTAAAACTTATAATGGTCAAAAAGGATACTTTCAATCCTTTTTATATAATAGGCCAAAATATATCAGTGTGAACTTCATTTGAATTTTCCTTGCTCATCTATCATTTTGATATTTCTATTAGTTCTGCTGTAATTGTTCCTCTTTGCTTGATGATATGTGTGAATATACTATGGGTAATACTTTAATGTTGCAATTTTCTACCATGATCCCCATATATTCTCAAGATATTTCTTGAACATATGACCTGTATTTTTACAGAATCAAGTCACATCTAAATCAGGCGGTAATTCCAGAGTTTCCTACTGTCTTAACTTTTGTCTAAAAGGATGTGAGTTAATATATTGCATTACATTGAATATAGTTGTATTGAGTATTCTCAAACACATAATAATTGTTGGAACATTGAAAATTAAAAAGGAAAGTGAAATAACCATGAAGGTCATTCATTGATCATGCATTCATAAGTTGTATATGTAAGGCAATTTATACTAAACTAATAATTTTTGCTATTTAAAGGAAAATCCTGATATGGGTTTACTGAAAACCAACATGATGCACTTCAAATATGATTGAAGAAAGTGATCTTTTATGCACTTGATACATAAGGCCTGTTACAATACAAAGTATGAATATCTATCTGGTATCTTCTTATAATCTTTCAACCAATGGCCTTTTTCAAAACAAAATGTGCATTTATCATTTTTTGGATCTTTTATTTCCGATCACAAAGTATTTTTTGTTTCTCAGTACTAGTAATAGTTTTATAGAATACTTTGGTCTAATCATTAACCACAAACTTTCTTCATGCACCTTCTGGCTAGCTATTGGATCCTTCCAACTAAGATCATCATTATTAATACGAGATAAATTTATCTAAAATTCATCACATAATTCTGTATCTTTGTCAGATATATAGTATTTTGTGGAATTTTCTCTTACAAATGGCCAAGGTTCATTTTATCTAAAAAGGATGTGAGTTGAGATACTTAAATATCATATATTGAGTATTTTGAATCTCAATTATTCTGCCTTCCCTTATAATTCTTAATTTTTTGTTCCTTAGATTAGAAGTCTTATTACCATAGCCAGGATCTAAATGATTTGCACAGTATCCTTCACCAACCAACTTAAAGTTGTATGTGAATTTCCATGTTTAAAGATTGGATGTCCTTCAACTATCAATTTAATCTTTTGCCTCAAAATGGTATTTTCCAATAGATAGTAATTCCAGAAATAATAGAATACAATTATATTTATGGAAGTGATTGAAAATTCTAGCTGGTAAATATACTTAAATGTGCTGAATTTAGTTATAAATTGATTGTAATTGAATGAAACACTAAAAGTTTTGTTGATAGTTGAAGGGGTCCAATGCATTAAAAAAGGAAATTTTTATTTTTTTTCATTATATAAAATATCTCTGATATAAGAGTTATACTGAATAAATGATTTTTCTCTAGTGGTTATGTGTAGTGTGCATTCTTTTAAGTTCAATGGTATTACTATACATAGGTTTTTAATGTATAATACATAATATTAAGTAGATAATAGTATTGATCTTATAAGCATATAATAATATTACCTTTGTTATTTTAACTTAATCAAAAATTATAAGAGTGAGAAAGTTTTGATAAATATAAAGTTATAAAATAGTATTTATTTATTGACATTATTTTTTTCCATTTTATCTAGTAATTATTTGGTAAAATAAAATGAAGGATTTGAGTAACAGGTATGTATTTATAAAAAAATTAAATGTGGTTGATAATATTAGAGGCTTTTTCCAATAAAATATTTGTTTAATGGACAAAAGAAAAGAATTTGGGAGAAATGTTGGGCTGTGTAAATTTTACTACTAAAAACAATCACATGAAAAATAAGCCATATTACCAAGCCATACACATCATTACTATCATTACTGTATACATATTCAATGCTGTGTCAAATCATAAGACCATATGTTAAAATCAAAACAAATGTAACGCTTATAATTATATATGTCGGCAAATAACGGGCTTTTATAAACAAATATTTAGTGAGCGAAAAAAAACCACGATGCATAAAATGAATACTTTGTTCGTTTATATTCCCGTATTATATGATTGGTGCGTTGATTTACCACTAGAACTTTCCTTTTTTTGATAATTCCAGAATAATATAGTAGACGCCTGATTGTATAATAAGAGTTTAAGGTGCGCTAATAAATAATAAACACATGTATAGTATGATAAACAAACACACATTTATGGCGCAATATTGTGACTGCTAAGCTTTATCCGAGTATTATATTTCCTGATAATTATCTTTGTAATAATAATAAAACTAATGAAGATAAATTTGGTAATCGATGACGTTTATCGTCTTCAGCCACCAACATTTCGATCAAGTTATTTATTACTAGCAGAAATGTAGAACATAAATTGCGTTACCTATGTTTACTAATTAAGGGATGTAAGTTACGGGTTATAATATACATTCAAGAATCTAGGATCATGTCCGTCCATACTCTTTATTAAACAAATCATTCAAATAACAATCGCTCTAAAAATCTGAAAATTTCATAACCTTTACATAAAAAAGAAAGAGTCAAAAGCAGTAAAGGATTCATCCCAGTCCCATGACTAGCTAAGTTTTATACTAACAATCAGATTTTAGGTAATTATTTTTAAAGTTAATTTAATTTGTTGTGAAGGGATCCACATTATATTTTTATTTAAATTAGAATTAGGAATATGAAATTGGGTATGATACGAAACTCAAATCCCGAAAATTGGCCCACATTAAGCTTTAATGCTGCCCGAAAGTCATACTATAAGATTTTGACCAGTCGGTGTCGTGATTTTGGACGGCACCCATATTATTATTGAAATTGATAGTACTCATTTTATTTAATAAAGAGCTTTTAAATTTTTATACGCTGATAAACCTTTTAGTTACAATTTTTCAAATTTGAAAATTCATTTAATAATAAGTAAAACGTACTTTTTGGCAAAAACATCAACGAACTAGCTCCTCCTCTATTGACTCGGTAAATGGTCCTGGAATGAGCAAAATCAGTAAAATGTTTACAGCTGATTTCATAATGTACGGGACACTTAGCAAATTTTAAAGAACTCGGAAATATTCGGTAAAGCTCAAAATAAGATAAAATTTTACCACCATTCTCGGAATAGTACTCCAAAATTAGTTTATAATTTTTATTTTATATCAACCTTTACCGAATATTTCCGAGTTCTTTAAAATTTGATAAGTGTCCCAACCTTTTTGAAATCAGCTGTAAGCAACATTATCTAAACTTTAACAGCTAGACAGATAATTCCGGTCTATTTGTACATAATGTAATGTTTAATGACTTAATAATAATAGTTTTTAATTTTAATCTGGTTCCATTTGAGGAAATTATCTCAATTAAGTTCAATATCAACAGTAGTATACTGGATTTACTACGAAATCTCGACGAAATCTCGATGTTCACGATCCTGACAAATCAGGAAACCTGAAATTTCAAAATCTCGACATTCATTATCTCGGCACTAAATATCTTTATGAAAACAAAAATTTTAATTAATGGGTATATTTATTATATTTATTAAAAATAAAAAATTATCTTTATATGCAGAAATTATATTTTATATTAAAGTGTTATTAAAATTATTAAAATATCAATAAAAATATTTAGATGATACTTTAATTTCACGATGTATTAATAAAAAATATTATTATTTACAATAAAAACATTAATTCTTGCGAAAATTTTTAAAAGAATTGTTTACGTATAAATTACATTTTACACCGCGGTGTTCAATGATTTATGTATTTTTTTTTTATTTATTACCCTAACTTTCTATTCTATATTTATATTATACTTAAGTTTTTTTGTTGAGCACCAGTGGTGTAAATCAAGTGTCGGGAATAATGAGTGTCCGGATTTTGAATTTTTGGCACTATGATTTGCCAGGATTGTGAACGTCAGTGATCGTTGTGTAATACTAAGTGTTGTACAATTGAATGTAAACTAGATTAGGTTGATATGCGGCGACTTCGTCGCCGCCTTTAGCCATATAAAAAAAGAAGAAACAAAACGTTAGTAAGTGTTTCATTAAAAAAAAATGGTTTTAAAAAAATGCTCAAGTTCTCACCTTCAAACTCATCTAGAAAAAAATTCCTGAGTCAAGCAGTATTTCAGCTGATTAGCCAAAATCCCACATCCTGTTTCCTCTTATCTTTGTTTCCTAATCTTTTCAAAAACTTCTTGATATTTCCTGCAAATATAATGGTTAGATGACTAGGATATTTAAGGGTAAGTATTTAAGCTGATTTTTCACCAAATTCCCATATATCTAGACCGTCCAAAAAAGAAAGTTCAAACTGTTAATAAATATTTCGTTGCTGTAAAAATAAAAAAAAAATAAGGAACCTAGTAACCTACCTACTAAATTCCAATACGCTTAAAGGCCAAAATGAGACAAACTCTAAAAAAAAATGAATTAGCACTAAAGACGAAAAAAATAAATTAAAAACCCCAAATTTACTTAAATTTCATAAGAGATCGCTAAAATAAAAATGTACCTATCTATAATTTTTTCATGTTAAGAAAAGTGTTTAATTTAAGTAAGAGGAAGGATGAAAAGAGGAAGGGAGGAATAAAAAGAGAGGGAGAAAATGAAAAAAGGAAAAAGGAAAAAATGGGAGAGGAAAGGAAAATGAAAGACAGGTAAATGGGAAAGAATGAAAAAAAAGAAAAAGAAAAACAAAGAGAGGGAGTAAAGGAAAGGGGAAGAATGAAAGAAAAGCTTTATTAAAAAAAAAAGCTAAAAAAAATTCTAAAAAAAAGTAAATTATTAAGAAAAAAAAATTTTCCTCAGTAAAAAAGAAAAAAAGAACCATTAAGAAAAAAAAATTTTCTCGGCAAAAAAAAGGTTTCTATTATTGTATAAAATAATTAGTATTTTGTTAAATAAAAATAGCTAGAAATTTTTTACTCTAAAAGCCAAGCAATCTTTTAAGTATTTAAACAACCTTAATTCGTAAAAAACAATTACCAACCTCCTCCCCTACAGAATCAGATACAGAATCAGAATCAGAATCAGAATCAGAATCAGAATCAGATACTGATACTGATACAGATACAGATACAGAGTCAGAATCAGATATAGAATCAGATACAGAATACAGAATACAGATATATAGAATATAATTAAATTCTTTATTATATTATGTTATCGCCGTTTTCAGAAATATGTGTAATCCAAGCCACCCCATTAAAAAAAACCAATTTTCAAAATTTTGCGAAACTTGGCGATTTTTTTGAATATTTACGTGGAAAAAAGGTAGTTATTGAGGAAATTAAAGCGAAACTCAAAAAATTCGAGATATTTAAGTGAGTTTCCTTGAAAAAATTATTGTTTTTACGTAAACATAAAAAACTTTAAATACTTACATGAGTTTCCTTATAAGCAAAGATTTAAAGTTTCGCTTCAATTTCTTTAATAATTGTCCTTTTTCTATATAATTATTCAGAAAAATCGCTAAGTTTCGCAAAATTTTGAAAATCCGTTTTTTTAGTGAAGTAATTTGGATCTACACATATTTCTGAAAACGGCGATAATTAATGGTTCTTTCTAATTTTGGTAGAGCTATAATAAAATAAAATGAGCAACATTAATATAGGCTATCTCGGAGAGCTTTTCTAATTTGTCAGATAAAAAAAAACTTATTTGTTCTAGGAACCAAATCCCTGTATTAATTAATATTTGTATTAATTAATATTCATTCAAATTACGGTTTAATATGACCCACTTTATTAAAGTTTGGTTTGCGTAATATGTAACGAAACACGTTACAAAATTTCCTGATTTGGGAGTTGTACAGAATTTTATTAATTATACATAAATATCGAAAAAATTTTTTTTTTTTTTTTTAATTTAATAATGTCTTTTACTTCTGTTGAAGGAAAAGTTGCATTCGTATCTGGTAAATTTAAAATTTTAAATACGTAAATTAAAATAAATTTCGTTCTTAAATTAAATTAATAATATTTATTTATTTATTTATTTCTCGAAAAAAAAAAAAAAAAAAAAAAAAATTAGGCGCAGCTTCCGGAATTGGAAGAGCTGTAGTAGCTCGGTTAGTTAAAGAAGGGTAAGCAAATTATAATGTAAATTTTTCATAAATTTTTTATTTTATAAATAACTAATTTTTTTTTTTTCTAAAAAAAAAAAGTGCAAAAGTCACTATCGCTGATGTTCAAGATGATCTCGGAAAAAAGTTTGCAGAAGAACTTAATTCTGGGTAATGTTTGTGATACTAAATATGAATGACGTAACATACATCTAATACAAATTCGCTAATCAAATAGGAAAACGGATCAAGTCGCTATTTATGAACATGTCGATGTATCTAATTGGAATGAATATTTGGCTGCGTTCAAGAAAACTATACAAACTTTCGGTCATATTGATGTGAATAATTTTTATTTATTTATTTATTTCAATATCAGATTAATTAAATAATAATTTTATTTTTAGATTGTTGTAAACAATGCTGGTTTATTTTCAGAAGGAAATTGCATGTTTGATGACTCTGAAGAACGTACGTGATGGTTATTTTAATTATTTATATAATAAAATTAATTGAATTTTCCTTCTTTTTTAGCCCCACATGCATTAAAACTGATCGACGTAAATTTAAAAGGGGTACTTAACGGAACAAAACTTGGAATTAAATTTTTAAAGCAGAATGGAAAAGATGGCGGAGTAATTGTTAATACTTCATCAATTAGTGGCCTCTATACTTCTCCCTTTGTTCCATACTATACCGCAACCAAATTTGGTGTAGTCGGTTTATCAATTTCCATTGCAGAAACTTCAACTGTGCAAAATATTCGCGTTAATGTCGTTGCTCCGGGAGCAGTGAGTAAGTAAATCATTAAGGAATGTATGTCTCTTAGTTTTCTTTTTCTTTTATTTTATTTATTTAAACATTATTTTTATTTAGATACTCCTTTAATGAAAGATATAGCTCATACAATCCCTGATGATCAGTGGGTAGATCTAAATGAAGTAGTTGATGGATTCTTTAAATTTTTTACCAATCCATCTTATAATGGTAAATGATTATTTTTATATTGGTTTAGGCTTTAAATTTTAATATTTGTATTTGTTATAATTAATTGATTGATTGATTATTATTTGTAGGCGAAATTATCACTATATTAAAAGGTTCATCTAGTTTTGTTGATAAATCAAAATTTGCCATACCTAACCCTTTAATGAATGATTTTGAACTATCGAAATTTGGCGAAGTAGTTGGAAATAAATAAATATTCTTCGCCTAGTTTTTTATTTATTAAGATTTTTATTATTTTTGGTTAATTTCTTAATTCATCAATTTGAAAAATAAATAAAACCTTTTCGTTTCGAATGTTTTATTTACTATAAGTAATATTTGGTGACAAAAATGGCATCTTTATATCCAATAAAATTATATTTTCTAATTGTCCGTAGCGAGGATATATTTTCTAACGCATTATGAAAAATTTTAAGTCACAGACATTACTCTGTTACACTCACGTGATTGGCAATTTAATTTTATCTTTTTTTGCTCCAGACTCATAAGGGTTTCCTAGTTATAAATAAATTCGATAACGAGTTTTCACGGAATTTTATACAAAAAAAATTTATCGCAAACATTATAAAAAAAATAGTTTAAAATATTTTGAATCTTTTTAATAAATTTATTTTAATAATTAAAAAAAAAAAAAAAATTTGTAAATAAATAAATTCAATAATTATTTAATCATTCGAAGTAATAACTATTTCAACACCTAATTCTTTAGAAATTATTCCATCAGCTTTTTGTGATATTTCATTTCTCACCAAAAATCTTATTGGTCACTTTGCGAATAAGGGATATCTCATCATTGGCTTTTAACGTATTAGTAATAGTTACTTTTTTAACGCGGAATATTTCAAGTGATACTTCCCCTTCTGAATTGCGTACACCGCAAAAATCCACACCAATCTCATCGATTACAAAATTTACAATATTCATCCCACCAATTTTAAATGTAAAACCCTTTCCATTCTTGTCCCCATTATTATGAAAACAACCTCCTATACAATGTTCTTTACTATTCTTATCACGAAAATTAAATAATATTACAAAAGGATTATTATTATTACGTTTATATTGTTTGAAAAATATTAGACCAGTTGCTGCATCGCATTTTAATCGATAATCCAGTTTAAAATTATATGGAATATTAATAATATATGCTGATTCATCATCCTTTTTATCTATCAAATTTGCAATAATAACAAATTGTTCTTTACTAAATATTTTTGAATTAAAATTAGTACTCTTTGAAACTCTTGGCAATGATTTGAGCATAGTTGTATGTCCTGGTACCATATGAAACTGAAAAATGTCTTGTTTTATTTCTTTAGATAAAATTTCTTCAAAAGGTTTTATTTTTTTGAAAAGATCTTTAGAAGAAATTTGATAAAATCTGATTAAAGGAATAAGATTATAAATTTTTCTTTCTAAATCAGTAAAATCTTCTTTAATCCAATCATTAGGATCATTACTTAATTGTCTTGGAATTTGTGCAACACCCCATTTAATTAAATTTTCCCAAATTTCAATTTCAACCAAGTTAAGATCATCTCTTTTTAGAATAATTTCCAATAAAGGATTGGGAAGTTTTGCAAAATTATTAGCGTGAAATAAAAGTTTAGGTTTATAACAAATTGTATCTAAACATAATTCTTGTAAATCATTAAAAATATACTTTGTATTTAAAATAATTTGAAGAATTTCTACGGGATATTTTCTTAAATATTTTGAATGATTTTCAATAAGATATTTTTCGATAAATTTTGTAAGTGCATCCAAAGAAAATTTTGAAGATGCATATAAAATATAAAATATTTCGTCTCCTCGTTTATGAGTCAAATCGATACTTCCAGCATAAATGTAACTATAAAAAAAATAAATATAAATTAAATTAGGACTTATAAACTTTTTATTTTATTTTATTTTATTTTTAATTTTACGATGCTGCAACTTACATAAGAATCGTTTCGAAAACATTTTTATTAATTTCAGGAAATTTGAATGTGAATATGTCATTTTCGTCTTTAAATTCTTTAATTCGACTAGAAGAAAATAATTTTTGAAAATATGAAGAACGACTACGAAGGATGATAGAATGAGCACGGAATTCTTTATAATCAACATCTCCTCCTACTTGAATAGTGACATTATATTCAATCTCATTATTAAGAAGACGACCAAAGTTATTTGATAAATCTGAATAGAATGTAGAAGACATTTTTTTAAAAATTATGATTGTATTTTGTTATTTTGTTGAGAAAGTGTTTAAATATATTGAGAAAAAGAAGATTACGCGTGGTCTGTATGTTACACGGAAATAACATGTTTGAGATTATGCACTGTATGTTTATTTATAGGAAAATAATGGAAAGAATTTTATTATTTATATCTGAATGAAACGCTAGGGGAATTCGTACACTAATTCCTGAATTAAACTAACCAAATAGAATAAAACAATAGTCATTATTTGATTATCGGTCATGTAGATGCTACGCCTAAAAAAAAAAAAGAATGATTAAAATTAACAAAAGAAAAAAGAAATCACGTGCTTCGGAGAAAACAATGTGCAATCATGTAACATAATTTTTTTTTTTGATTGCTCTTAAAAATGTACTAGAACACAAATATAAACAGTAAGGGCAGAGATTCATTTGAGAATTTGGTTCGCGAAAAAGTGGAAAGATTAAATAAAACGTGGTTACGTGAGATAAAGCAAATTGTTTCAATTAGATGGTTTTGCAGCGTCGTCAAAACTAGAAGAATTAAAGAAAAGTGTAAAATGGTAGATGTTTTAGGAAGTAAAAGGTAAGCTTGTAAAGAAAGTGAAGATAAAAATTTAGTGATGGAGGATAAGTAAGAAGCTACAGATGAACAATTGTCTGAGCGGAGATTATATAATTGAGAGAATTATGGGCGCGGGAAGTTGAAAATCCAATTCAGAAAATTTTTCAGTATTGGAAAATTTTTCGTTGAACAAGTTTTAAAATTATATGTTGATTTTTCATCATCTATTCAATTTGAAAGAGTAATATATTATCCTTGATTAAGTTATTATTTGGATAAAGTTTAAAAATAAATTTTAGAAACACTGAAGAATTTCTACAGGACATTTTCTTGAATATTATCAATAAGCGTGTCCAAAGCGAACAGGTAGAATAAATGTTCCGTTTCCAAATTTGTCTACACTTCCAATATAAATAATATAATTGCAAATATTAATTAAACAAAGCTACAGTATAAAAGAAATTATGATTCGAAACATTTTTCTTATTTTTAAAAAAATGAATAAATAAATAAAATAAATAAATAAACTTTGTGTTGCTGCAACTTACGTTATAATCATTTTGAAGAACATTTCTATTGATGCTCGGAATTCGAACGTAAGTAGTTTTTAATCCTTTCAATTTAAGAAAATAGTTTTTGAAATATGGTGAACGACTACGGTGGATACAGTAATAGATTGAGCATAAAATTCATTATAGTTTAAAACATATTTGCCAAGAATATTTAGTAAATTTGAATAAAATGTAAAAGATCATAGTGATATTTTTAATTATTTTTATTTGATTTCTAGCAAAGAATGATTTGATAATGTACGAATCTAAAAGTTATGTGAAAAGTGGAGGCTACACAATCAGGTTTGGGTTAGGATGTTTTAAATAGATCTTGCGCTAAATTCCGTAAAATTCCACATGAGACGTAAGCATATGGAACAGAAACGGAAGAGATCGACAAATTTTTAGCCTATTTAAGGGTCGCGGCATTACTCGAGACCTTTTTTTTGAGGAGGTCCTATACTCCTATGTCGATCATTTAAAATTCATATAAATACAATGAACAATCGAGTTTCTGACACTTTATTTAAAAATGGAAAGTTATATCTAGAAGTTTTGAAAAACCTTGAACATCTTTTCGAAACAGAAGAAAATCATGATGTTATCATATACGCTGGTGAAGAACAGAATCAAAAGGTAATTTACGCTCATTCAGTCATTTTTTGTTGTCAGTCTAATTATTTTCGTACCGCATTTTCTAATAATTGGGCGGAGAAAGAAAATGGTAAATATATCTTTAAGAAGTCTAATATTTTGTCACATACCTTTGAAACTATTCTCAGGTATTTATTGTATTATATGATTTGTTATTAAATACGATATCTAAATTAAAATAATTTTATTAAAATCAATAGGTATCTATATTGTGGCCAAATTGATTTAAGCAGCAATAATGGATCAGATGTATTTAGCTTATTAATTGCTACAGATGAACTTGGATTACAAACGCTTAGTGAACAAGAATATTTAATTAATAATCAAAAAAAAATTTTACACTGAAGATCGATTGTTTGGAAATAATTTGTCAACATCCGGATATTTTATTCAGAGGCGACAATGTTTTAAATTATCAACGGAATTGTTGGAGTTATTACTTCAACGAGTTGATCTTATGATTAATGAAATCGAATTATGGAATAGGCGAATAGCTTGATCAGATGGAATCATGCACAAAATCCTACTGTTAATAGAGATCCTTATGAATGGACAAATGAAGAATGTGCTTTAATGGAAAGAACAATATCAAGCTTCATTCCATTGATTAGGTTTCATGATATTGACTCAATAGAATTTTTTGATAGAATAATACCTTATGAAGATTTGTTATCAAAAAAACTAAGATAAGAAATCTTACAGTATCACTTACAAAACAAATAAGATCTTTACCTTCACGTAAATTAATACAAAATTTATTAATAGAAAGCATTTTGCATTATTTTCAAGTTGGATAGACAAAAAAGTTGTGACTATAGAAACAATTCCATATAAATTCAATCTTATTTTACGTGGTAGTCGAGATGGATTTAATGCTTCTACATTTCACGAAAAATGTGATAATGAAGGAGCGACAATTATTGTTGCAAAAATTAAAAATACAAATCAAATAGTTGGAGGATTTAATCCATTAGATTGGGTAGGAAATAAATTCTATAATTTCACGGATAGTTTTATAATTTTATTCGACGATTATAATAATATTGATACCATGGTAGTAATGATTTATCAATGGATGAAGAAGGTAAATGGAGTTCTGTGCCAAATTCTTATTTTAACATTAATATTTCGAGAAATTTTGAAATTGATGAATATGAAGTATTTCAAGTAGTTAAAAATAATTAAGAAAAATATAATTCATAATTGAAATTATTAAATATATTATTTTTAATAATCGTCTTAATTAAATTGAACACAATTTATTTAATTATGCATTACAATTGTAATTATATTTACAAAAGTTTATTAACCATTCAATGTTAACATTGTAATATCCAAATAATTCTTCATTTATTTAAGAAGTTCTTTAGCAACTTTTAACCATAATACGCTAGGATCTCTTGCACTTATTTCATCATGATAAAATCTATGTTCAGCAGGTTTATACGTAAATTCTAATACATCTTCTTGATTTAAATTATCTTTATTAACAACATCATAATTTTCTTTGAGAGTAAAACCAAAAAGAGCTCTAATCAAAAACGGGGGAGGAATTAAATCTGCAAGTGTTTCATTTTGTAATAAACCGGCAGCATCTAAATCAGTAATTAATTCTTCAAATTTAAGTACTTGCCCAGCTGGAAATGAAGAATAAGATAATGGTATATCTTTATAACCGCCAACAGCGACAGTACTGACATTATTGTTTAATGCCATACGTTGGGCAATTAAAGAGCATGATGAACCGCAAAATCCATCTGTTAATATGATCATATCTTCGCTCTTCCATTCATACTTATCAAAAAAGTTTCCTGATAATAATTGTATAAATATGCTAAGACGTTCTGAATATCTATTAACAAACTTTGATGTGTATCGAGTAGAAGTGCCACCTCTCAAGTATGTATTATTTCCAATAAATTCTTCAACGGTATGAAAATGGTCATTTGTTGCTGGATTTTTGTAAGAAAAAATGTCGAAAGAAGAACTGATGGTAGTTACTTTGTATGCTGTTTCCGCAGCCCATCTTGCAATACTTTCTTTGCTGCTTATATTTACTAATGGAGAAATAAATGATGTATCAATAAAATCTTCATGCACAGATTGTGATGTTGCTTGAAAAAATGCTGCACGTGATATCTCAGTAACAACCATGTCAAGATTGAATGATGGATCAGTTTCTGGAAACAATAAATAAACGATGAAAAATGCTAATTCTACACTTCCTCCCGGATTTCCACTGAAGTCTAACACAAGCTATTGAAGTAAAAAATTATTTAAAAGGAAGTTCAAAAATGAATAGTTATATGATTAAGTGATATAATACTTACTTTTTTAACACCTCCTTTTTCTAATGAATTGAATCCATTTTGTATTTCAAACATTTCATTAACAAAATAACTATCTGGAGGTAATACGCTTGTAAGAACAACAACTCCCGTCTTATTATCACTTAATATGAAAAATTTAGCAATTGATGTTTTGTAAACCATTTTACATTCACTCATGTTATAAATTTTTGGTACTACTGTTTCAGTAATAAGCGATGTGAGCTTAATACTATTATTTAATTGGCAAAATGTATTCCAATAATCTTCTGATGTATTAAATATGTTAGATGCTAATGGTCTAATTTTCCATTCTCTAGTAAATTTTTTTGAAGTATCATTTGCACATTTTAGAGAATATTCCACTGATGATTGTTTGGGAAGTTGATTTCTAAATGTGAACCTTCCAGGTGATTCTATCAAGTCGCCATTTTCATTGAATGTTACCCCTGATAATGCAAAATTAAATCTTACTCCTGAATCTCTACTTATAGATAACGTATCTGCAAATTCTTTAATGACTTCTATTGAAGGCCTTCCATCAATATGTGTTACTTCACAATCAATTGTATTTTTATCTAATTCGTCTGCAAATATTTTAATTACTTGCTTGTCATTAATAACTGTAGAATATAATGATAGTTGTTGATTATATAAGAATATAAAATAACAAGTTGGGAGAAAACTTAAATGAGCATCTTTCGTTTCACTGATTAAACTAACTATATCAGTCTAAAGTAAACAGAATATTTGAAAAAGTTTGATTAATATAAATAATAATTTTTAAATGAAAAACAAAGTGTATTTACCATGAATTGATAATCCGTTTTATAATTATTTGATAGCAATGAATCTAGTTCTTTGACTAAATCCATAGCTCTAAAAGAAAATCCTTGTCTTGGCTGTTCTTTAGCTTCTGATAAAAATACGTAAAATCCTTGAAGTGTCTTCTTTATCGTTTCGATTGTCTGTGAATAAATATATTTATTATTATGTAAACGATATTTTGTAGTGAAAATAATTTAAATTACTTTTTCTGCTAGGTTCTTATCATACGGAAATGATTCAAAACATGCTTGAACGTCAGAATGTTTTACGCTAATATTTGAGTCTTTATTAGATCGTTGAATATCATTGGCCAATATCCCACATGCGTCATTATTTGCATCACATGGATCTAAAAGAAATACGATTAACGCGAAAGTTAACGTTAAAATGTAAAGAATATTAAAAGTTGATTTCATTTTTTTTAGGAAAATTTTCAAAGAAACGTTTGAAACCTTGAAATAAACATGTCTATATATGTACGAAAAATCTAATACTTTTTTTTTTTTGGCTTAAAAAATTTGCACAGTAATGATTTAGTCACAGCCTCGATTGATCAAAATAGGCTATGCTAAAATTTGTATTTTTTAATTTTCAAAATAAAAAGCCTTTTCTTGGACAAAAATAATTCTGACTTAGCCAACGGAATAATAACGGATCAGTACGCGTTGTATTCTTCAATAAATAAACCACTTTACCATATAAATAAATTCATAATAAACTTTAGTACTACATATCGAGTGGCTTTGTCATGCTTACACCATGGAAAATCCTTGGAGAAATAGAATAAATTTGTGGTTCAAGTAAAGGATGGGACCTTGTCAGATATATATATAATTAATAAAACTATGGAATTTACCTTAAGTTTGATTTATATCTTTGGTTAGATAATAATAGTGGCGTTAAACATGTATAGAAAAATATAGGTTACATATTACTATCATATATTAGGTATTCGCTAAACTATCAGGATGTGGCCAGGATTCATTTTACAAGAATTAAATATTGGAATTGTGAAAGCTTAGTATTCTCGTGATTACAAAGAAGTAACTTGAAGCCTCATTGAGAGTAGATTGATTGGTGCAAACCTTTATGGGATAGATAGAATTTAGAGTTTATTATTAATTGAGTGAATTCACTTTGTTTATTATGCTCTATCAGGAATAATAATGAATATTTTTATTTAAATTCTGAG
The DNA here is from genome assembly GCA_003833135.1 of Oehlia diaphana. Taxonomy (NCBI): domain Eukaryota; kingdom Fungi; phylum Glomeromycota; class Glomeromycetes; order Glomerales; family Glomeraceae; genus Oehlia; species Oehlia diaphana. Next base: position 150,141 of record QZLH01000094.1, on the reverse strand, counting down.
AAATATTTGAGATATTTCTCTAATTAAATGTCTTTTTTCGAATCAAAAGAAATACTGCATAATATAGATTGTGTAATTATTTTAAATTGTTTGTAAAAGATACTTATTAGGAATTATACTGTAACTCATACTAAACAACATTTTTACTAAGGTCAGTATCCTACTTAATTAAAAATAAAATCAGTAAACTTACTAATATTGCAAGGTCTCTTGTAAATTTATTTTTTATATATGATGTTGTTACATAATTAATCAATGCCTTTGATTAAAAATTTATTTAGTCATTGCATTTATATTTAATAAGCATATGCTTATATTAATGAATCTTATAACAACCAACCTAACCTAACCTTAAGCTAATGTAAGATTAACAAAATAAGAAAAAACATAAATTCACTTACTGTAAAATACCAATTCTAAATGAACTTACTTTGTAATTAAAGTACCCTTATATTAACAAAGCTTGCTTCATTTGGGTTCATTGAATTTGATAATATAACAGAAATACAGAATCAATATTCAATATCATTAAAGATTGAGGTATAAGTTGATGAAAGGCCAAGATGATGGATTTGATCCATAGTAATCCTTGATCCTGGTATATTGTTATTCATCTTATTCAATCATTTTCCTAATTCTTTCAACAAAGTATTTCGATCTAGATGCTTTCTAAGGACTCCATTAGTAATAGACTCAACTTGTTGAATTGATTCTACATTCACAACATCAGGAAATTTTTTTGGGTGATATATAGCGATTTATATCACTTTATCAATATATATCCTATTATTTATAAGATGTGATATACATCGATAATAATCGCACTCATTGGGTTATATTGATATAGATTATTGAACTTAATACGATCAACATCAATTAAAAAAAGTGATAATTATTGATAATAAGTATAATCGATATAGATTATCACATCTGAATATATTAATATGATTAACATTGATTAAAAAGCACAATGATTATTATCAAAATAGTTAATTTTTAACAATTTAAATAATGATAAATATTGAAAAATATCAAAATCGAAAAATATCAATATTAATTATTTATAATTTTATTGTCAAGCGATATTTATACAGTATTATAATAAATGAAGAATAAAATAAAATAATTCGCTAAAAAACTAGCTG
>QZLH01000094.1:108843-138992 GCA_003833135.1 Oehlia diaphana | reverse complement strand
AAATTTCCTAGAAATGGATAAATAAATACATATAAAATTTGCTACCTAGTAGGTATAACTACATTTGCATAATCGTGTAAATGATGCCGATCAGGGGATAATTATGGTTAATTAATATATTTCGTTAATTATCGGTATTTTATGGTGATAAATATCGATAAAGTGATATAAATCGCTATATATCACCTGAAAAAATTTCCTGATGAATAGCATACCTGGCCCAGAATTCATGACTAGAATATAATTTTTCAAGATAAGTGTCATTGTTCATATTTTACAAGCATGTTATTACTATATCTAAATTCAAACTGATCTTGAGTATAGCTGTTTCTCATATGGTAAAAGTCTTCAACAAAGGTTTTAGCTATATCACCACATAATTTAGATCTAGCCTTCTTTTTTATATTTTCAGAGATATGATGATAAATACCTAACAGATAGCATGTTTATGAATATATTGTATGAACAGCAGCAATCATTGCTGGGTCTCCATCTGTAAATAATAACAAGGGTATTAGATTATTTGTTGCTTTCAAGTACAACACAATTCCAGGATTCTTGTTTTAAAGTTATCATCAATGCCAACAAATAAACTGAGAGATATATCATAACAATTTTATTAGCTGTATTATCATGAATTATAACATTATAAAATTTAGATCAGTGTTGTTGGCTAGTTATCCAGATGGCCCTTCTAAACATAGATAAATTATATAGTCAGGATCTTCATCAAGATGTTTTAAAAGATCAAAAGTAATGTAACTGCATCATGAATTCTTGTACCACAAAACTTGTTAATTGCATTATACAAAATTTCTTTTTAATATCATAATATTGAGGAAATTCTTTAATGAGAAGGTCATATTGCTGTCCAGCTCCCAGACGACCATCAAATAGTATAATGCTTAATCTTATCTAAAACTAACTGTGGTTGACGAAGATTCTTTAGAGTAAGCCTATAGTTTTGGACTTTTGGTATAACATATGATTATGATCATCAACAAACTTAGTAAGATGAATAATGCCCACTTGTTTTCCAAAGTAAAAACTGACCTGCCATGGACAGTTAGTCTAATTGAAACACTATCATGATGCACATTAATGTCCTCTACTTTTTTTGGCTTGTTAATACCTGATTTCCAGCAATTGTAACTAATCATAGCGACGAATAACAGATTTATCATTAGCATGAGATATTTTTGACATTTGCTCACAATAAATCCATGCTGTTTTGCATAAGAAACAACTACATATTGAACCATATTCCAATCCTTAAATGAATCTCCAACTTTCATTTCAACAGCATCGTTCTTACTGTCATCTATAATATAGATTCCAAATTCATCTGTTTTGAGCAAAATTATTATCTAACTAAATAGAGAATTAGTTTGTTGTGCTAAAGGCTCTTAATAGTTTATGTAAAACCCTTTCATTAGGTTCTGTTAAAGTTAGTTCATTAGTCTCTAAATTTAATATAGCAAACCAAAACAAAAATTTTTCAAAATTATCAAAAAATAATATCATACCTTAGTATATGATGAATAAAAGATAGGAGTTGAAAATAATATTAGAAGGAAAAGGATGTGGTAAAATAGGGAAATGCTTATATGATCAAACAAAGGAAAGAGAAAAAAGTTTATGAAAAGAGAAAAAAAGTTTATGGGAAAAAAAATGATGAAATTAGATAAATCAATAAATGCTTAACCTACAGTATATAGTTACAACTTACAAGCCACTGGTAAAAATTACCACTGGTAATACGTAGTAATTGCCTTTCTAGCAAAGAATGATTTGGTAATGTAAATAAAATTTCATGTTGTTTACGTGAAAAGCGGAGGCTGCACAATCCGGTTTGGGTTAGAATGTTTCATTTAAATAGATCTTGCGCTAAATTCCGTAAAATTCTTGAATTTGTCAGCAGAACAGGTAATACAGATAACTTAATTCAGGCTAACCCAGCATGAGGCGCAAGCATATTGAACAGAAACGGAAGAGATTGACAAATTTTTAGCCTAAAGCAATTATAGCAATTATTAAGCGTCGCATCTAACTGGAACCCATTAATAAAAATTAAGCGTCGCAGCATTACCCGAGACCTGATTCAATCGGGTTTCTGACACTTTATTGAAAAATGAAATCTAGAAGTTTGAAAACCCTTGAACATCTTTTTCGAAACAAAGAAAATTATGATGTTATCATATACGCTGGTGAAGAACAGAATCAAAAATAATTTAAGCTCATTATTCAGTCATTCTTTGTTGTCAATCAAATTGTTTTCGTACCGCATTTTCTTATAATTGGGCGGAGAAAAAAAATGGTAAATATATTTTTAAGAAGCCTTTGAAACTATTCTCAGGTATTTATTATTTTATTATATGATTTGTTATTAATTAAAAACGATATCAAAATAGTAATTTTATTAAAATCAATAGGTATCTTACTGTATATTGTGACCAAATTGATTTAAGCAGAAAAAATGGATCAGATGTATTAAGCAAATTAATTGCTTGCTTAGTGAACACGTTCAAGAATATTTAATTAATAATCAAAAAAATTTTTACACTGAAGATCGATTGTTTGGAAATAATTTGTCAATATCCGGATATTTTATTCAGAGGCGACAATGTTTTAAAATTATCAGCGGAATTATTGGAGTTATTACTTCATCTTATGATTAATGAAATCAAATTATGAAATAGCTTGATCAGATGGACTAATGCACAAAATCCTACTCCTTATGATGGACAAAAGATTAATGTGCTTTAATGGAACTAAAAGAACAATATCAAGATTCGTTCCATTGATTAAGTTTCATGACATTAACTCAAACAATTTTTTGATAGGATAATACCTTATAAAGAATTGTTATCAAAAAAGCTAAGACATGAAACCTTATGATATTTTCTCGTACAAAACAAATAGGATTTTTACTTTACATTAATTAATACAAAATTTACTAATAGATAGATAGCATTTTGCATTTATTTTCAAATTGGATAGACAAAAAGTTGTGACAATAGAGACATTTCCATATAAATTCAATCTTATTAAAGATATAGAATAATCAATCAAATTCTAACAGGCAAATGTCACTAATAATAGAAATGTTCTAGAAATATATTAAATACATTATTTTAATAATTTCTTTAATTAAATTGAAAGCAATTTATTTAATTATGTATTGCAGTTGTAATTTTGCTATAAAGGTTTTATTAATCATTCAATGTTAACATTGTAATACACAAATAATTCTTCATTCAATTAAGAAGTTCTCTAGCAACTTTTAACCATAATACGCTAGGATCTCTTGCACTTATTTCATCATGATAAAACCTATGTTCAGCGGGTTTATACACAAATTCTAATACATCTTCTTGATTTATATTATCTTTATTAACAACATCATAAGCTTCTTTGAGAGTAAAACCAAAAATAACTCTAATCGAAAATGGAGGAGGAATTAAGTCTGCAAGTGTTTCATTTCGTAATAAACCGACAACATCTAATTCAGAAATTAATTCTTCAAATTCAAGAGCCTGTCCACCAGGAAATGAAGAATAAGATAATGGTGTATCTTTATAACCGCCAACAGCAACAGTATTGACATTATTTTTTATTGCCATACGTTGGGCAATTGAAGAGCATGATGAACCGCAATATCCATCTGTTAATATGATCATATCTTCGCTCTTCCATTCATACTTATTAGAAAATTTTCCTGATAATAATTCTATAAATAAGCTAAGTCTTTCTGAATATCTATTAACAAACTTTGATGTGTATTGAGTAGAAGTGCCACCTCTTAAGTATGTATTATTTCCAATAAATTCTTTAACAGTATGAAAATGGTCATTTATTGCTGGATTTTTGTAAGAAAAAATATCAAAAGGAGAACCAATGGTAGTTACGCTGTATGCTGTTTCCGCAGCCCATCTTGCAATACCTTCTTTGCTGTTTATGTTTACTAATGGAGGAATAAGTGATGCATCAATAAAATCTTCATGCACAGATTGTGATGTTGCTTGAAAAATTGTTTCACGTGATAGTTCGGTAACAACCATATCAAGATTGAATGATGGATCAGTTTCTGGAAACAATAAATAAACGATAAAAAATGCTAATTCAATACTTCCTCCCGGATTTCCACTGAAGTCTAACACAAGCTATTGAGGTAAAAAATTATTTAAAAGGAAGTTCAAAAAATGAACAGTTAAATGATTAAGTGATATAATACTTACTTTTTTAACACCTCCTTTTTCTAATGAATTGAATCCATTTTGTATTTCAAACATTTCATTAACGAAATTATCTTCTGGAGGTAATAAGCTTGTAAGAACAATAACTCCTGTCTTATTGTCACTTAATATGAAAAATTTAGCAATTGGTGTTTTGTAAACCATTTTACATTCACTCATTTTATAAAATTTTGGTACTACTGTTTCAGCATTGGGCGATGTGAGCTTAATACTATTATTTAATTGGCAAAATGTATTCCAATAATCTTTTGATGTATTAAATATATTAGATGCTAATGGTCTAATTTTCCATTCTCTAGTAAATTTTTTTGAAGTATTATTTGCACATTTAAGAGAATATTCCACTGATGATTGTTTGGGAAGTTGATTTCTAATTGTGAAGCTTCCAGGTGATTCTATCAAGTCGCCATTTTTATTGAATGATACCCCTGATAATGCAAAATTAAATCTTACTCCTGAATCTCTACTTATAGATAACGTATCTGCGAATTCTTTAATGACTTCTATTGAAGGCCTTCCATCAATATGTGTTACCTCACAATCGATTGTATTTTTATCTATTTCGTCTGCAAATATTTTAATTACTTGCTTGTCATTAATAACTGCAGAATATAATGATAGTTGCTGATTATATGTGAATACAAGATAACAAGCTGGGCGAAATTTTAAATGATTATCTTTCATTTCATCGATTAAACTAACTATATCAGTCTAAAGTAACAGAATATTTGAAAAAGTTTAATCAATATAAATAATAATTTTTAAATCAGATACAAAAGGTTATTTACCATGAATCGATAATCCGTTTTATAATTATTTGATAGCAATGAATCTAGTTCTTTAACTAAATCAATAGCTCTAAAAGAAAATCCTTGTCTTGGCTGTTCTTTAGCTTCTGATAAAAATACATAAAATCCTTGAAGTGTCTTCTTTACCGTTTCGATTATCTGTGAAGAAAAATATTTATTAATGTATAAACGATGTCTCGTAGTGAAAATAATTTAAATTACTTTTTCAGCTAGGTTCTTATCGTATGGAAATGATTCAAAACATGCTTGAACGTCAGAATGTTTTACGCTAATATTTGAGTCTTTATTAGATAGTTGAATATCATTGGCCAATATCCCACATGCGTCATTATTTGCATCACATGGATCTAAAAGAAATGCGATTATCATAAAAATTAAAACATAAAGAATATTAAAAGTTGACTTCATTTTTTTTAGAAAATTTTCAAAGAAACGTTTGAAACCTTAAAATTAACATGTCTAAATATGTACGAAAAATCTATTAATTTTTTATGCCTAAAAGATTTACACAGTATTAATTTGATCACAGCCTCGATTGATCAAAATAGGCTATGCTAAAATTTGTATTTTTTTAATTTTCAAAATAAAAAGCCCTTTCTTGGATAAAGAAAATTCTTCTGGCTTAGCCAACGGAAATATAACGGATTTTATTCCACAGTACGCGTTAAATTCTTTAATAAATAAATCACTTTACCGTGTAAATAAATAAAATAATAAATTTTAGTACTACATATCGAGTGGCTTTGTCATGCTTACATCATGGAAAATCCTTATAGAAATAGAATAAATTTGTAATTTAATTAGAGGCGTGGATTAGAGGCGTATTAGGACCTTGTCAGAAATATATATTATTAATGAAACTATGTAATTATCTGAAGTTTGATTTATATCTATGGTTAGATAAAATAACACTGGCGTTAGACATGATGTATAGAACAATATAGGTTACAATTAAACTTGGGTTCCGAAACCTCTATTATATGCCGAAATATATTTGTGATTTGACATATATTTTCGGAATTTTACCAAAATCCCAGATCTCAAGTCCCAAATTGCTGCCAAAATCCCAAATTGTTGCCGAAATACTTTTATTTAAAGTAATTTTCTGGATTCATTTATATTTGATATGCTTTTAAATTAAATAATGATTCTTTATATTTTGCATGGGTAAATTAATTTAATTTGGCTACAAAGTTTTACAAATTAATACGGAAATAGTCTAAAAATAAAAAATGATGTAATAGGAAATGATGGTCTAAAATTATCTTTATTAAAGAGCCTAATTTAACTCTATTTTTTAAAATCAAAACCAAAAATGATGCTTAACTTGGAAAATAAATAATTCTACGACTAGAAAATATCTAAAATGAATGTTCAGCGTAGGGCTGACAAAAATTAAATCATATGAAGGTGACGATAGCGTAAGTGACGGTAGCGTCGCCGAATTGGATTTATATACTCCAAGGACGTAATTAATTGTAATAAACGGACTACTTTTATCTTAACGACCTATCATTGATATTGATATCAAAATCCATACAAATCGATTTAAGAGGATTACATTTTAAGAACATTTCATACCATATATAAAGAACTTTTATTATCATAGGACGAAAATATATTATCTTTATATATTCATTTTTTTTACAAAGCGACAATTCTTTTACGTGGTAACTAATTAGTAATAATAATGTTAAAAAATTACAGATTTTATTTTTTAATCGATTAACTTTTACAATTAAAGCAATAAAAAAAAAAATATATGGTAGCTCGATATTCAGACGATACAAAATATAATTTTTCAGTTTTAATATTCTAAAATTCTGATTTCTGAATTTATATTTACAAATCTATATAATTCTTTTTATTTATTTAATTATAAATTATTATTAACTTGTATATACTATATAAAATGGACAATACTGATCAGATTTACTAAAAAAGTTTGTTAAATAGGTTAGTTTAATTAAAGCAAAATTCGATATGAGAAGTAAGATTCATAAGTATTTTACTTGACAATTTACAAACATGTATCGGTTGCCAATTTTTTATTGCAAATTTTGAATTACTTAATACCTCTAGCTCCGTAATATTGTAAATCATAGCCATTGTTTTAAAAATAATTTTGTATTCTCGGTAGAAAAGAAAGCTTAAATAATAACGAATATATCGTGATATGGTGGATGAGTTACATGTGATGATTTTTGGTAATATCATGTCGGTCATTTATTTCGATGCACAATATGACGATATATGGCATAATTTTTATTGTTTTATTTGATTATTCAAGCTAAACAAAACAAAAGTCTGTAAAGAGTTTCATGTTACGTTGCTGAGATAATATAAAGGAAATAATAAGATATAAATATAAAAAATGTAATTTTTACTTTTTTATTGATGTACTGTAAATATTAATTAAGAATTATTAGAAGAATCACGTAACAAGCCAAAAGGCATTTATGGTTAAAAATGTTTGTTCCAATATTAACTCATTGAAAAAAATGAATAATGATATATATACATATATATACGTAGAACTATGCCGAGAACTTGGAAAAATTTAATAAGAATACAAGGTATTAGGAATAGTAGTATTAAATTTTCAGAAACGTTTGGCAATTGAGATGTATATAATGAGTTTATTTGAAAATTGTTATTTATGGTCGAAATATACCAAAAATCATTATTCGAAATCCGTGTAACCCGATGTGTGCGATCTTATTATATATCTTATATATCAATTTATAGAATTATTACAACTTTTATGATTATTATTATTTTCTATAATACTTTTATATCTATTTTAATATTAAGCACTTGTACTGTTTCTGAAGTTGTCAAGTTAAACCTCTACATTTTAACGATTCCTGTGGGCGCTACATTATTGATATCTTTCTTGCTTAATATAATTAATCTGAGTGTTCGTCTTAAAGAAGGAACTATTAAAAAGCGTAATAAAATCATCTTACGAATATTTACAACTTTAATTACTTTATTAGGATTCACTTCTATACTTCTAATGACATTTCTAATCATAAGGCTTAAATACCCTCTTTATGTTCTCATACTACTAATTATTTATTTCGGGTTTGTCAATCATAATAATATAGTATCACAATGAATTATATAAATGAAATTTTATACTTACTGTATCTGATTTAGAACTATATATTGTAAAATTTACTTGAAAATACTTGTGATTTCTAAATAATTTTGAATGAAGTGTATCCCATGAGTTTGAATCTAATCAACCTTATATATTGGGATTATATACTTTTTTAATGTGATAGATAAATTTATTTAATTATAAAAAAGTTATTAAGACTGGAAAATTTACCTTAGTTTTATGTGACAAGTTACGAGCGTCAGGTATCAATCTACATCTGACGCACGTCAGTTATCAACTGACGCAAAGCGACACCTGAGGCACAACGTATACATTCCGAAAGTTTATAATTTTTCAAATTTTAGCAAACAATTGCAATCATAACTATTCGCATGTATTTTGGTTATTAAGAAATTTATATTATTAATTTATTTTGTTCATAACCCATATTAATTATTCAATACTAGTACATTACTAAAGTTTTGTGATAAAGCAATTCCAGTTAGTTTATATTTTAGAATTTTCAAATGTTTCAGCTCTAAATAAATAATAATGCTTAAATCTCCATTCTTAAAATTGTTCAGCAGAAAGAGTACCTAAAAATATTTATATAGAAATTAACGATAAGAAAAATTATAATAATATTTATAACTGATAATATCGTTGAAATCATGAAGAACAACATCTAGTTTTTTTGATTGTAATTTTTCCTTGTTCATCAATATTTTGTTAGAAAATATTTTAAATTACTGAACTCCCTGTGCATTACTTCTACGTCGGATTTATATTTTAGAAAACATGTTTCGTTTAGATACATTAAAAAATGTTTCTTCAGTAAATATAAATATCTATAATCTATGAACTACATAAATTTAGTCAATGCTTTACCAAATCGAGCCTCCCTAATATTAATTTCATTGTAGGAAATTTCTTGTATTTTTACCAATCAACCTCAACGAATAAAAAATTCCGCAGCGTAAACATTCACGTGCCATTGCAGAACCATGTGTCACATTTTTTCTTATTTAAATTCTCAATTTTGTCGATCTATGTTTGTTCTCATGATCCTTTCAATGCCTTTCTGGAATTTTTGAAAAAAGGAAAATGTCTTACGAAAATTGTCAAGAAGTTATCAATAATCTTGAAAATTTACTCGAAACTGGAGAGGGATATGATGTTATAATCTATGCTGGTCAAAGTAGAATTATTAAATCGATGCATGCACATTCAATTATTTTAAATACTAGGTCACAATATTTTCGTACAGAACTATCTAAAGAAACTATTGAAAAAAAGGATGGAAAATTTATTTTAAGACAACCTGATATTCCTCATCGTTATTTGTTAATAATTTTAAGGTATATTTATTGTGGAAAGATCAACTTGGCGAATTTAAAAAGTCTTGACATATTAACACTTTTAAATAATGCAGAAGTTTTTAATATTGAATCGTTAACTTCTTGTATTAAAGAGTACTTTACTAAAAACCAACATGAATTTTTACAACAAAACGAGAAATTATTTAAAACTGGCGAGGAGCATGATGTTGCCATCTATACCGGTCAAAATGATGATGCTAGCGTAATACGTGCCCATTCAGTTATTTTACGTACTAGGTCACAGTATTTTCATGCAGAATTATCTAAGAAAAATGTTAAGAAAAAAGATGGAATTATTATTTTAAGAAAACCTGACGTCCTTCCTCAATATTTAAAAATAGTCCTTAGGTATATTTATTGTGAAAAGATTGATTTGGCGAAATCACAAGGTTCTGACATATTAAAACTTTTAACAATTGTACAAACATTTGATATTCAACCGTTAATTATTTGTATTAAGGAACACTTGATTAAACATAAATACGATTTTTTACGACAAAATCCTGTAGAAATTCTTGAAAATACTTATCAACATAAATTATTTTCGGAGCTTAATAATGATTGTCTTGAATATATCTGCGAAAACCCTGAGATATTATTTAATTCTGAAAATTTTGTTAGTTTAAAAGCACCTATAATAGAATTACTTTTAAAACGAGATGACCTATTATCGGATGAGATTGATATATGGAATAATTTATTGAAATGGGGATTGGCACAACATTCTAATATTTCACAAGATGTTACTAAATGGAACAAAGAACAAATCACAATGATGGAAAGAACCCTTCATGGATTTATTCCTTTAATTAGATTTTATGATATTTCTTCCGAAGACTTTTTTTATAAAGTATTACCATACAAAGAATTATTATCTGATCAGCTGGTGTTTAAAGTACAAGAATTTCATATGGTTCCAAATAAGAAGTTGAATGTTGACATACAACCTCCTAGATTGAAAAGTGTTGATTCTGTTTTAATTAACTCACGACATTTTGCCTTATTTGCTAGTTGGATTAGTAAGAAAAATATTACAATGAAAAATAATCCATACAAATTTAATTTACTTTATCGTGGTAGTAGAGATGGTATGAAAGTTGAAGAATTTCATTTTAAATGTATTGATAAAGGAGCAAGTATTTTAGTTATCAAAATTAAAAATTCAAATTATATAGTCGGAGGTTATAACCCAGCTAATTGGAGATTGAACTGGTCAGATACTCCAAATAGTTTTATATTTTTATTTGACAATTGTAAAAGCATTAATACAGGCATAATTGGCAGAGTTATTAATCCACAATATGCAATATGGTGTTCTACTGTTAGATTACAATTTGGTCGATATATTAATGGTAGTAGTGACATAAAGGTTGATGATTATGGTATATGTAGTTCATATCCGAATGATTATCCTGATATAAATATTCCAAGAAATTTCGTTGCTGATGATATTGAAGTGTTTCAGGTAGTTTAATAGAAAGATTATTAGTCTTTAAATAAAATATAAAAGATCAGATTTTTTATGTATTAATTATCATTTAAAATAAAAATTATCAAATAAAACCTTATTATTGTCTACCTTATTATTGTCTGTCAAGAGCAGCTTATCTAAATTATAATCATTCATGCTAACCTAACTAACACCTATATAATTATTATTGGTATCACAGTAATTTTTTAAAGGGTTAAACCTATTATTTAATAACTGATAATTTCATACTAGGTTCCGTATTCCTTAAGATAATTTAGATAATTTTTAATGTACAGTATTTCAAAGGTAATTATAAACTTTCAGTAATTCAAACTTTTTGTAACGGTGGACTTTTGCAGTTAAATACATGACAATTTTCTTTAACATGATTACTAAATAGTATAAGTTCAACTCCTCCTTTATCAAATAAACCAGAAGCTTTTCAAATATCTTCGCCAACTGATGATACAAAGTATATGTTTAGATGTGGTAGAAACTAAGATAAAAATATCAAATCTCCTTTCAATCTTAAGTAAGATGCAGCTACATGGGGTTAATTAAAAACATAAAAAGAATAATCTCTGAATGACCGATTGTAATTTCTTCCAAGATTCACGATTAATTGATTTGAATGTTAAGAGGGAATACAACATGATTACGATATGCAATATTAAAAAATAAATATTAATTGACAATATCTTTAAATTTAGATTTTTGTGAGATGACCCCTTCGAATAAGGCAAACTAAATGAAGTTATCCCATGTGTTAACAAAAAATTGTGGTTTACATTTAAAATTTATTTTAAAAAAGAGAAATGCATTTATTTATAAAAAAAGAATAAAATTTATTCGCTTTCTAGTTAAAATATTTACAAAAGTGGTTTAGTATTAATATGTATCTTTTTTATAAAAATTAGGAAAACGAAAACCGTTGGAGAGTCTGAAGCGGTATTGCAAGTAACATAAAAAATAAAAATTTAATACGTATTACAGAAAAAGAAACGTACCACAAAATGCGCAAATAGTGACGGGTGAAAAAGGAAATTAATCAGTAAAATATACAATAATAGCAGACAAACCTTGCATGAAGAGAGTCAAGGGAGTCCAACCGTAAATATCCTCAACTAAGCTTCGGATAAATAATATCATGTTTAATAGCGTTATTTTATTTAAGAAATAAACTTGTAATATGATTATGCATCATATGTATTTTTAAAATTGTGAATTTGACCCGTCATAATTTATGCAAAACAAGTTTATTGGATGTAAGGATGTAATGTCTATTTTTTTTATTGTCATTATATTTTACGTTTTATAATTTTTATGTATTTATTTCTTACGGTATAATAAAATATGTACTGTAAGTCGTCTGATTATCAAACACGTCACACAAAATTAATTGACGCAAGTTGTGCGACAGATCGGAATTACCATTCCGAAAAAATGAAATAATTTAGCCAGTTGGCATAGTTTAATTTGTCATACCCCCCTTTTTTTCTCTCTTCGCATAAAATATGACATGTTCAAAAATATTTTCAGGAGAATTACCTGAATTAACATATGAAATTATAAAATATTTTCAGAATGATTTTTCAACTTTACATTCATGTATTTTGGTTAATAGATTATGGTGTCGTTTAGCGATTCCATTATTATGGAAAAACCCATTTTCAATATCTACCGGAAATTATAACTTTATTGGAATTTATTTACATAATTTAAATGGTGAATTAAAAATTAAATTAAATAAATATGATATTGATAAATTATTACCTAAGAATATACTTTTCAATTATCCTAATTTTATAAAACATTTGAATATACATGAATTTATTTCTTCTGTTGGGAAATGGTTTGAAGTTTCCGTTGGAACTTTAAAACATAGAATTCAATATATAATGAAAAATGATCCACATTATTCACATTTAGAAACTGATTTTAAAAGATTAGTTCATAAGTCATTAATTAATATATTTATTGAAAATAAAGTGAATTTATATACTCTTGATATTGAAATTTCAACTTATTATACTTTATATTTTAGTGATATTCTTGAAATAATTTTACAAAATACAAATTTCATTCAAAATATTAAATATTTAAAACTTTATACTTGTAGAACTCCTGGTTTCTTTTATCTTGATAATATTAATGAAGATAAATTAACTAAATATCGAATATCACAAATAATTAATTTACATCAAAATCTTAAAAAAATTGTAATAGATACCAATGATTTTCTTTTATATAAATCATTATTATTATCAAAAGATTCTAATTGCTCAAATACTTTAAATACTATCATATTATATTCTATAAATTTTAAAGGTATAATTAATTTATATGAATTATTTGAACAATTAAATGTTTTAGAATCTGTTCATATTATTTATTGTTACCCTATAAATATAGAGTTTATTCAACAAATTATTAATTTATCTAAACCATTTAAATTAAAATCTTTATTTATAAATAAGAGTTCACAAATTGATGAATCATTAGAATTATTATTACAAAAATCTGGTGTTTATTTAGAAAATTTTGGGTCCTATCTACTTGATGATATATCGCCAAAACAATTATCATTAGAATTAATTACAAAATATTGTAGAAATATTAAATTTCTTGATTTAAATGAATATGAAAGTCATATTATTTATTCAATATTAAATTTAATTGAAAATATTAAACAAAATCTTAGTTATCTTTCTATTAATATTTATCAATCATTAATATTAAGTAGTAATAATGATGAATGTATCAAATGTAGTTCATTCATATTACAAAATTTAGGACAAATTCTTCCTTCAAAATTAGAATATTTAAGTTTAACTCTTCAAGTTAAAGTAAACAATTTTGAATTATTCTTAAAAAATATTCAAAATATTTTTATTAAAAAATTGCTAATCAATAATAAGGATGGTGATGATATTTTACCCTATATAAAACAATATATTATGAAAAAGGAAAGAGTCAATTATTTGGCAATTAAAATTTCTTCCTATAGAAATGGTTTTTATTATTATAAATTTAATAATAAGGATTTGTCTTATTTGAAAGATGAAGTGGAAGAATTTAGGTTATCTAATATTAAAGTACAAAATTATAACGATTCAATTATAGAAGTTTATGATTATATAAAGGAAACTGATTAATTGTTTAAGTAGTAGTAGTAACAAAAAAAAAATATTATATATGAACATTAATTTTTTATTCTAAAATCACATGTTCTTTTGTTTATTATTGTAGTATTGTCAAGAACTCGGGAGTGAATAGTGCTCAAAAGAGTAAAACAAATTTTTAACTACTGGTTATTTATAAAGTTTATTAAAGTCTAGTTAATTATACTACTTTTATAAAATTTTACAAATAAAAATTTTAATATTGATTATAATAATTTTATGAAATAAATTTTCAAATGAAAGTTAGATAAAAAATGTTTATATTCTTTCGTATACTTGAAAAAGAATACAGAGAATCCGAAACATTCCAAATCTGTATTCTATTATATCGAATTACAATCCATATGATAAAAAAAGCAATTCAGGTGGCTTAATATAAATATTTGAGAATCTTTCACTAAATTTTAACCTAATTATCATATCCGTAAAGATTCCAATAACGATCCGTATAATGTCTGAGAAAATATTTTGCGTATAGCATAATAGCAAAAAATATTTCTAAATTTTTATCTATCATATATCCAATAATCATTAACGATATTTAACAATGCGTTTGCCACTTTTGAAAAATTTTAAAATTCTTATTTTAATTCTTTTAAATAATGCATATTTTTAGTATTCAATACTAAGTTGTAAAATAATATTAAATTTATTTACTAATATAATATTCCTGACAGAATAAATTTTACATTGATTCGATATTACTTTAAGATGCAAAACATTCTTAGTGTTTAAATAATTCTAAATAAAGACATGAAATTATGTATAATAAATATAATTATATATTTTAAATAATTTTAAGTCCACATATATTTAAAATGAAAAAAATAGTTAGTCTATAATAAATTTTAAAATATATTTCATTAGATCGCAGAATTTTCAATCAATCATGTAACTTGAGTAAAAAAGAGAAAGTGAATGTTAGTACAATACCTTTACCCTTCTTAAAAAAAAATTTTAGGAAAAAATTCGATTTTTTTTTTTAAAAAAAAAGATTCGATTCGGATATTTATCTGATTAGTTCTGCGGATATCTTATTTGCAATAGGCTAAATTACCTGTTACATAATTATGATGTAAATCATGATTCTAATTTACTGACAAATTGTTTTAACTATAAAAAATGACAATTCTATAATAATAATCCATAATATATTTGACGCAGCATATTATACGTTACACAATTACTCGCCTACATAAACTTGGCCCGCCGAAATTTGTTTTTTTACCAATAAAATCACGTTTATCAATAAACGCGTGTCATTACAGTCATTTAACACCTTTTTTAAGATATTCAGATTTTGTCGATTTGTATTTGTTCTCATGAATTTATATGACGTTATAATCTATTCTAGACAAAATAAAAAAGTTAAAGAGATACATACACATTCAATTATTTTACAAACTAGATCAAAATATTTTCGTTCAAAACTATCCAAAGAAACTATTGTAAAAAAGGATGGAAATTTTATTTTAAGAAAGCTTCCTGATATTATCTAAAATAATTCTAAGATATTTTTATTGTGGAAAATTGATTTAACAAGATTACAAGGTTTTGACACATTAACACTTTTGAATAATTTAGAGATAAGTTTAATATTGAATCGTATTGAAAATTACTTTATTAAACAATAAACACCAATACGATTTTATACAACAAAATCCTATAGAAATTCTCGAAAATAATTATCAACACGAATTACCTTCAGAGTTATGATGTTGGACTTGAAATTATCTCTGAAAACACTGAAATATTATTTAATTCTGATGAATTTGTTAGTTTAAAAGCACTTTAATTGAATTACTTTTAAAACGAGATGATCTATTATCAGATGAAATTGATGTATGGAATAATTTATTGAAATGGGATTAGCGCAACATTCTAATATTTCACAAGATGTTACCCCGTGGCGACAAATTATATCCTCGTAAAAAAAAGAGACTACCAAAGTGACTTTAGCATAGGGTAGTGCGCGTGTTTCTGGCCATTTCGTCAATATTCGGTAGCCACTACGATATATTGTTTCCCTTTTTTAGTCAATGATAAAGGGTTACTAAATGGAACAAAGAACAAATCATAATGATAGAGACCCTTTATGGATTTATTCCTTTAATTAGATTTATGATATTTCTTCCGAAGACTTTTTTATAAAGCATTACCATACAAGTTGGTATATAGAGTACAAGAATTTCATATGGTTTCAATCAAGAGATTAAATGTTGACATGCAACCTCCTAGATTAAAATTGTTTGTGGCACTGTTGATTCTGTTTCATTAATTCACGACATTTGTTCTTATTTACCAATTGGATTAGTAAGAAAAATGTTTCAATAAATAATAATCGATATAAAGTTAATTTACTCTATTGTACTAGTAGAGATGATGGTATGACAAAGGAGCAAATATTTCAGTTATTAGAATTAAAAATTCTAGTCAAATAGTTGGAGGTTATAGTCCAATTGATTGGAATATGAGGTTCAAATTTGGGAAGACATTAAATAGCTTTATATATTTATTTAATGGCTATAAAAGTATCAATTCAGGTAAAATTGATAGAGTGAAAAATCAGACATGTGCGGTGTGGTGTTCTAACGATATATTACATTTTGGCGCAAAATGTGGCGGTGGCAGTGATATATTTATAGATAATAATGGTAAATGTAGTTCATAAACAAATTCTTATCCTTATATTAAGATTCTAAGAAATTTTGTTGCTGATGATATTGAGTTTAAATAGAATAATTATTTGAACTTAAAATGAAGTTGTTTACAAATTAAATTTATAATTGTAAACTATGTAAACTATGTTAGTTTTTATAACGACAATTTAAAATATTTTTACCATAAAAGATTCTTTGAAACGCATGATGCATTATTTTATTATTATATTAACAATAAAATTATCAAATTTTGTTATAATCAGAAAGATCAAATAATTTCAAATTATTTATATTCTTTGATAGTATCAAATTTATATAACAAATAAAAATAAGCATCTTTTAATGATCTCAACCACAATCACTCAAAAAATGAAATTAATAATATTCCTCTCGTTGAGATGATTTCAATGAGCAAAATTTGATTATTATATGATTGCTACATCATGAGTTATCATCAATAGAAGGTCAAAAATTAAAAAATAATATACATTCTGTTTAAACACCTCTATATTGAACCTGATAATAGTGCTAAATAACAATAAAGTACGGTACCTCTTCTGTAATTGAACAAACTAAAATTATTTGTAGGAATACTTAAATAATTGTTTTGTTATTTTCCAACATTTTACTTACTAATATTTACTATTAACAACTCTATATCGACAAGATGTACTCATAATAGATATTAAATAATTAAAATAATTTGACTTTATATTCATATATTCAGTATATATTAATCACAGTAACAAATATCCGTAATAGCAAACTTTTTCATGATTATTACATGTGTGTTGTAACTCCGATATAATGATATATTGGGAGATCATTGAAAAAAATCGTAGTTTTGCAATGAGTCATAAGATACAAAGTATCATTATTGATCACAATCACAATAAGAGAAAAGTCTATATTGTAACCCAAAGTTTGTACAACTATAAATATTATAAAAAGACAATATTTTTTCATCCTAATCCTAAACTTCAAAACATTACTTGAATATTTTACGCGCTTAATAATATACACATCAGAGTTGTAAAAACACTACTTGCGCGCTTAATATACATATGTGAAAAACACTACTTGCGCGCTTAATAATATACGTATGTAAAAACTTTACTTGAATATTTTACGCGCATAATAATATACATATGTAAAACACTATTTGACATTTTACGCGCTTAATAATATACATATGTGAAACACTATTTGAATATTTTGCGCGCTTAATAATATACAGATATAAAAATATGGGAACATTAAACGTACGACGTTAGTTCAAAGTCCTGCAAAGTTTAAGGCATCCACGTATGAGTTTAGGAAGAAGAATAATTGTAAGTGAGTAATTTTACAGGGAAAAAAAATTATTTCAAGGGAGAAAAGGAATGTGAAAGAGAGACAACAAGAGTGGGAAGAAAAAAGTAATAGGTGAGAAGGAAGAGAGATCTCTTCTTTTCTATTGCAATTGTATTTCATGCTTCTGCCGCTTCTCCTGTATTTAAAATCACAACTCCAGCCTAACTAGGAGAAAATGTTTCCATACAAGAATCTTAACGGACCTTAGAAGTCAAAAGACAATCGGAATATGTTTACTGGAATTTTTAAAGAGGTGGGTAAAGAATATTCTATCACCCACTGGCCATAATCCTTGACTGCACACCGCGAAAGCAACGTGCGAAGGTTTATGAGGGCTGACCGAACGGCTTTAAAGGGTTGCAAATAGATGACTGGGGCCCATCGTACGAGAACCCACCCCAAGGTTATATCTTTGAAAGTGGAGCCTTGGTTAAGGTACCTGAATATAAGTCATCAGGTTCAAATTCGCCGTCTTGAAGATATAGTAGTTGGTCTGACAAGCGCTCTGGAGTCACTCTTGCAAAGGAACTGATGGTTATAATAGAGAATATAGATGGTGGTGAAGGATACCATGATATATATAGTCACTCCCGAAGTGTATACTTATCCCTAAGGTAATTGGGTTATGGTGTATGGCTACTTGTCAAAATGGTCATTGTTTACAATACCATTTTTGGTGTCCAATATTATGACCTGTCGTAATATTGGACATAGATAGTAGTGAAGGATACTATATAAATAGTCACTCCCGAAATGTACGCTTATCCCTAAGGTAGTTGGGTTATGGTGTACACCCACTTGTCAAAATGGTCACTGTTTACAATACCATTTTGGTATTCACTATTATGGCCTGAAGTGAATGAGCTAGAACTAATATAAGCTTTAATGTTAATTTATAGGGACCTGAGCAAAAGAAATGCAACAAGAGAATTCCTTAAATCGGTTCTTATTGCTTCAAAAGAGAACATTCACGAAAGTTCAGTTTTATTTGCGTGTACAACTTTGGATTTGAAAAATGACCTTTGAATTCTAAGAACACTACAACTGTGAATTATCTTTGTATAAGATTTACAAGATTTGATAAAGGTGAAAGTAAAATAAGGTAAGAGACCCGTTCCTTACTGTTAATACATGCATCATCTCAGGATACTGAATCATTATAGTTTAATGGATAAATTATAATGAGGGTGCCGCAAAATCTTCTCTTACATGGCAAGACCATGATAAGGATCCTCATACGCATACTTTATTGATAGACAATTTAAAAATCCCCTTTTGCTAATTAATCGTTATAGTGACCTGTGTTACTCATACATCGGTATTTAATTTTATAGGACTATAACAAACTCAATATTTAATATACGCGTTGTGTTCGCCATTATGGTAAAGTTGTTCAACTGCGCAGCTTAGATAATTGTTCCCATATAGGGATGCCTCAGAAATAATTTTTTTCTTAAAAAAAAAAAATGATTTTATAATTTTACAATACTTTTGTCAACACTTTTTTAAAAAAATTATGACAATTAGGGTTCTTTATAATTAAATAATAATTTACATTTGAATTAATTTTCATGATCCCTTGCTTGAAATTTGAGATATGCGAAAAAAATACAAAAAATATGTCTAACTTTAGCAAAAAACTGAATTTAAGTACTATCTTTAATCTTTAGAAATGGTTGTCTCTTTCATTGTAGATAGAGGGAATTACCAGATAATATTAATGCCATTTTGCTTATCAGTTATTATTTGATTGAAGTTTATGAATAATTAAATCTTTATATTGTAAATCTTGGAACGTAGAATTATTTAATTTTTTTTATTATAATACTTTTCTGTTATGATATTTTATTTCCTTTTTTTAGAGTATCGAACATATTGAAAATTATTTTTATCTTCCCACAATCTAAACTCTTTCATTTCATCAATAAGAGTAAATTTTTCAAAGAGGAACGGAACGTTAGAACGGGTGCATCATCAAAAAATTCGTAAATATTGTCAGAGAGTTAAAATAAATTTCAGTGATTTCTTCTTAAAATTTTAATTAAAATCTGGAATAATGAAGTGATAACATTATAAATCTATACAAAGCAACAATTGCAACATAAACAATCGTCGTCCCTCCACTTATCACAAGGTACTTGTTAATCCTAATCCATATAAGGATAAACTCACTATATATGATTTTGTTATTTCTTAATTACTTGAAATACTTCATATTCCTCAACTATAAAATTTGCTGGTATATCTATATTAGGATAATAATCTCTACTATAATTATAAGCCCAATTATTAGAATCAGGACAGCTTAAACTACCTAACTCTGGTCCATAATTATTACCACAATAAACGGCCATACTAGCATTATTAACATAACCTAATTTTGCTGTAGAAATATTATTTCCATCAACAAAATTAAATAAAAAACTATCTGTAGTGTTTTTTCGACCACAATTTCCACCCCAATCAAGTGGGTTATAACCTCCAATTAATTTTGTTGAATCTTGAATTTTTGCTATCCAAATAGTAGCTCCTTTATTATCACAATTTTTATGAAATGATTTAACATCAAATCCATCTCTATTTGAATTATATAATAACTTGAATTCATAAGGAATACATTTTTTGTTATAATGTAAAGAATCTTTTTTATCAATCCATGATGCAAAAACGGATATATGTTTTGAATCAATTAATGTTGAATCAAGTTTAGGTTTTCTTGAAAGTGGAATGCTATTTTTAGGTTTCATATCAGGAACTATGTAAAATTCTAAAAGATCATGAATTAAATTTTTTGGTAAAATTTCTTTATAATTATATACCTTGTAAAAGAAATCTTTAGGTTTAATATCATAAAATCGAACTAAAGGAATAAATCTGTGTAATTCCTTCTCAATCTTTGTAATATCCTCTTTACTCCATTTTGTTGGATCATTTATTATATTTTGTTGAGCAAAACACCATTTCAATAAACTTTCCCAAATCTCAATTTCATCCATATTTAAATCATCCCGTTTTATCAACAATTCTAATAATGAAGCCTTTAAATCAATAAATTTATTTGAATTAAATAAGATTTTAGGTTCTTCACAAATTTTTTCAAGACAAAAATTCCATAAATCAATAAAAGCTTCATGTTGATAAATGATTTCAAGAATACCAGTTGGATTTTGTTGTAAAAATTCAGTTTGATGTTTAATCAAATATCTTTGAATATAAGAAATTAATTGTTGTAAATTAAGTTCATCCACTGCAATTAATAATTTCAAGACTTCTGATCCTTGTAAATTTTTTAATTCAATATTTCCACAATAAATGAATCTAAAAAATTAATTAGTGAATCAAATAATTAAAATAAAAAAATTTTTTTTTATTTTTTTTTAAAATACAGAAAAAGTAAAATTTTTATATTTTTTATAATAATAATTATTTAATATTTTAGATATTTATTACTTTACCTAAGAATGATGTTAAATAATTTTGGTGAAATATTTGGTTTTCTGAAAATAAATTTTCCATCATGTTTTTCGGCCCATTCACTAGAAAATGCGGTACGAAAATATTGAGATCTAATACATAAAATATTTGAATGAGCGTGAATCTCTTTAACGTTTGGTTCTTCTCCAGCATAAATAATTACATCATATCCTAATTCCGTTTCAAAAAGTTTTTCATAATCAATGGATAACTCTGCCCAAAATTTTGAAGACATTTCTTGATATTAAATCAAAAAAAAAAAAAAAAAAAAAATACGAAAAAAAAACTTTTGTTGAAATTACTAAGCCAAAGGTGGTTAATGAACAATTAAAACTGCAGGGGTAAAAAAAAACTGTAGATCTTATATTTTATACGATGATCATTATGCTATCACTAAATTAGGAAAACAAGAAATAATACTGCGGGATTACCGGCTTTTTATAAAAATCAATTATTTAATTCTTAATTAGGGATAGAAATAATTCAATATCAAAAATGGTATAAAATGATTGTAATATCAATTCATAGTTTACCCTAATCAGTTAATACGTGACAGCACTTTATTGTAAATTTGCATTGCTTTGTTTTTCTGATGATAAACTTACTTTATATATTATTTCAATGGTTCATATAATATTGGTTCGAACGAAAAATATTACGCGGTATTTACAACAGAAATAAATAAAATTCGTGAGAATTATAATTTATAGGTGGATATCTATTATAATAATGATTGATAAAATATTTACACTTGGAGCCGTGGCGTGAATTTAAAATATTTTCTAGTATGATAATATCATGCTAAATATTTCGAATTTAAAAAGTAACTATTATAGATACGAAAAGCAAAATTCCTTTTTTTCGTTAATGCTGTATAATTCACATGTAACAATTTATTTTGTATTAAATAAATTATAATTTATTATTATTCGTAACATTTACATGTATATATATAAAAAAAAAGTGTAAAATAATATAAAAATAATCTTACTGTGTAGTCATTTTTTGTTACTAACATCTATCTGTCAGTTAAATATTTCCATATTTATGTAAAAGAATAACATTTAAATTCTATTTAGGCACATTAAAATAACATATATCTGTTTTAATTGGGCCATAAGACCGAACCAACATTCGACGAGTACCAACAGACATAATAACATATCCCATCAGTTGTCCTGAATCTTTCATAGTTTCAGTAACGACAACTCGTGGGTCCAAAATTCCAGAATCAACATATCCTTTAACTGGACCTCTTGTAATTATTCTAATATAGTTTTGCAACTGTTGGATACCATTATTCATGATTTCTCTTACTGTTGTTATCGTTCTTGAATTTTTTGACATGTATTTTCTATTTAGCACTGTATCATCATCCTCCTCTTCAAGGTTTTTATCCAACTCATACAACTCGGTTGTTTTGAGAGATTTTGTAAAATGTCCTTTACTTCCGCTTTTCAAACCTGTTAATTTAATATATTTTAATTCCAGAACGATGCTCGGATTATCCTTTCCACCAGGGATAAAGATATCAACAAAACCAAAGCGTCCATTATACTTTTGCTTTGTCCCATCAACTATGAGACGGAGCTCAGGAACACGAAATATTAAAGGAAGAAGCATTTCTAAAACGGCTTGAAATACGGCCTCATTCATAGATTTCAATGACATCATTGACCTGGATTGGAAATGCCTTTTGATAAGATTAATCAAATAATTAATATCTCCTTTAGCAAGGCAATTGTATGCAAACTCTTTATGATGACCACATATATCCTCATTTGATGATAGAATGTTTGCGTTAACCTTTCAAACAAGAAATATATGATGAAACTTATGAAATTGAGACATCAGGATCAAAGATATTAATTACGTTGATTTTAAGACATACCTTATTATTCGTATCATCCACATCCATTTCACTACTTTTCAATGTTGACTTCACATTTGTAGTGCTAGAAATTTTTAGAACCTTTGTCGGATTTTCATATCCTTGTTCTTGTTCTACTACCCTTTTTTTTCCTTTTCCTTGAGTAGGATTGAATTGTTCAACTTGCTGTTGGATTACTAATAGACATGAATTAATAAGGTTAATATTTTCAGGAAAGTAAAAATATGAAGAACTATATATAATAATTTACTTTGAACATATAAAGTGAACTATAATTAAATCGGTTTGTATAAAACGAATAATTTTCTATCAACATGAATATTAAATATTCAGTAATAATATGTGAATTACTTAAGTCGAGTACTCACCAGATTTTTGGAGTAGCTCTTGAACCGATGTTAACTTATCCTCTAGTGCATTTAGCCGTACTTCTTGAACACTTGAAATTTGTTCTTCACTTTTGAGATTCTTAATTAGTTCTAGAATTACTATTGATGGTCCTCCTTTCAAACCGAAACTTCTGAGATCTTCTTTAGTTAACGAGAGTAAGGCCAAACCAGAAATCTCTTCATCTTCAATAATTTTAATATGATTTTCATTAAGAGACAACTCGCCTTTCTTTGATTCTAAAAACTTGATGACTTGCTCTGGACTCCAATTTTTTATTTCTTCAATCAAGAAAGGAGGATTTTGTTGTAAAGTAGACATGTTAAAGGTTTCTTTATTGAATTTCTGTTTGAAAGGAGGAATTTATTGTAAAGTAGACGTTTCGAAAATTTTCTTTGTTGAATAAATTCATTATTTTATTAGGGATCGGCGTATTTGAAAGAGGATTATCATTTCTAAAATTCTTTCAATATTTGAATTTATGTTGATTATTGTGAACCGATTCACAAGGTCTGGTGACAAAAACATTTCTTTCCTTAAAAAAGTTAATTTGTTTATTTTCGTACTTAATTTTTTTTTTTTTTTTTTTTTTTTTTTTAAAAAAAAAAAACGGAATTTTTGGCATTGTTTTTAGGTAATCTTATGAAGATGCAGTAAAAAAATGAAATAAATATTTTTAATTTTACGATATCATCCGCTAGTAGCTGAGAATGCTAAATAAGCCTAATGAGATACTGTAGGTCGCCAATTAAGATTTATACGGCATTTTGGCTGAATCCAACAAAGTCACGAAATCTTTTTTTTTTTTTTTTTGACTCTTGTCAAATTTACAAAAATATTATTCTTTATGTATGTCTTTATTTATTAAAAATACATTTTACATCAGTTATGAATTATAAAGACAAAGTAATTGCGACTATACTTATTATTCAAGAAAAAAGAAAATGAAAATAAAGTAAAATAAAAATATATCAAGTTTCATTATTAAAGTACTTTCTTAATAATTAATTATATATTTCATAAAGGTTGGTATTAATTATTATTATGGGTTAAACAAAAAGACTAACTAATATCTGATAGGGATTAGGATGTGTTGATTGTGTTATGGACTTATGGTCTCAATTTTGCAGTATTGATAGTTATCATCAAATTTAATTAATGGTTTTATCGAAATATAAGTGGGAAGTGTATTTATGTTTCCTGGCGAATTATTTCGAGCAACTAATGTAAGTAATTCTTAAATATTTCCTAGGATGGAGTAGTAAGGTATAATGTAAAGGAAGTCGAGAGTAAGGAATTCTATTCTTTTTTTTCGTTCGATCAGAAAATAGTGCTGTACGAAAATGTTTGAATTATTACTATAGAGATATTAAGATGAAAATTTTTTTAAAAAAATAAATATTATTTATTATGAACATTTTTTTACATTAATGTTGAGCTTCATTTTATATGGTGTTTTCGATTAAATACAAATATTTACAATATAAATATTGTAACTTCATATTTTTATTTTATTTCCGTATCACAAAAATAATATTAACTTTCTTTATCCAAATATAAAATAAAAAATGTATTTAATATATAGTCAGATTTTGATATACCCGATATTCAATATTACCGATGTATATGTATTGCTAAACATCACCGGTGGTGAAATTATGATGTAATGCCGGCCAGTATTTATTAGATTTTTAAATTCTGGTCGAAAGTACATCATAATGCTGGTACCGTGGTACAGTGACCATCACCGCAGCTTTAACAATTTACTATAAATATATATTGGTATAATTTTTTGATAATGATATTTTTATCATAGATTTTTATACGGATCATTACATTAGAATTTGAGAGTACGATATTCTAACCGAATTTTGAATTATATCATAAAAATATTTTGTATGTGAAAAAAAAAAAAATGTTTTTTTTTGTCAATGCTATTATCCTTTTATACGGTGTTAACGTGGTTAAACAATCTAATGACATAAAATTTACAAAATATTAATTTTCTTTTAATTGGCTGAATACAATATTTTATTAGTATGCAGAAAAAAATCAAGTCGAAATAAGAATACATTACATATCACCGATAGATGAAAACATATTTCAGAGAACTAAAGGATCTAGTAAGAATGTTCAATATCGTTATATTTTATGTAAAAAAAAAAAAAAAAAAAAAAAAAAAAAAAAAAAATAAAAAAATAAATATTTTTAAAAAAAAAAAAAAAAAAAAAAAAAAAAAAAAAAAAATATGAAGTACATTCAACTCTAGTATTTAACATGAGATTTTAAAAGAAAGATCTATAGGAATTATTATTCAACCAAAAATGAAGATACATATATATCCTGTGCCTCTAATTACATTGATGATAAAGAATTTTAACGTATGATTCGTGGAATATCATTTTTTAATTACTTGAAATACTTCATAATCATCAATTTCAAACTTATTTGGAATATTCAAATCAGGATAAGAAGAAGGAGTTGGTGGAATTGAACTCCATTCACCATTTTGATTCATGGCTAAATTATTACTCATAGCAAGAGAATTATAAGCACCAAATATAGGACCCCAATTATTATAACACCTAATAGCATGCTTTGTATGAATTACTCTACCAATTTTACCTGAATTAACATCTTTATGATCATCAAATAAAAATATAAAACTATCAGTTGTCGATTTACTATTCCTTCCTTTCCAATCTAATGGATTATAACCACCAACTAATTGTTTAGAATCTTTAATTTTAGCTATTATAATTGTTGCTCCTTTATTATCACATCTATAATGAAATGCATTACCATCAAATCCATCCCTACTTCCACGTAATAAAAGTTTGAAATTATATTGAAGAAATTTTCTTGATTTTTGATTATTATCATTTTTATTGATCCAATTTAAAAATAATAAATAATAAAGATCTTTTTGTGTAATAATAAAAGAGTCAAGTTCGATTGATTCCGAATTTAAATTGGAATAATATCTTAAAATCTTTTTTGATAATAATTTTTCATAAGGGTTTATCTTTTCAAAATAATCTTTATAAGAAATATTATCAAATCTAATTAATGGAATTAAATTTTCTATCGTATCTTTCATCATTTCAATATCATTTTCGGTCCATTTGGAAGGTTCAAATTCAATAGTAGGATTTTGAGCATAAATCCATCTAATAAGATAACCCCAAATATCAATTTCTTCTAATTCAAGTTTATCTTGTTGAAGTAATAATTCTAATATACGTGGAGGCATAGTTAAAAATCTTTCGATTTCAAATAAAATTTCCGTTTTTTGACAAATTATTTTAATACAATAATCTCTTATTTTATCAAATGCAAGTTCATCTGTTGCTTTTAAAAATTCTAAATATTCTATTTTTTCAAATTTATTAAAATTTACCGTTCCACTATAAATGTATCTTTTTTTTTTTTTTAGAGGAAAAAAAGATTCACGTAAGCAAAAAAAAAAAACATATATAATTTATTGTAACATCGATAAAAAAAAATGATGATACCTAAGAATAATTTGAAAAATTTTTCCCGAAATATTTGGTTTTCTTAATATATACATTCCATTTCTTTCTCTGCCCAATTGGACGAAAGTGCTGTACGAAAGTATTGAGATCGACATCGTAAAATAATTGAATGAGCATGAAAATTTTGTAATGTTAGGCTCTTCTCCAGCATAAATTATAACATTATAATCTTGTTCGGAGTATTGTTGATAATCATCAGTTATATCTTCTTGATAAGTATTCATTATGGAAAAAAAATTATATATACATATTGTGAATATTTTGTGTTATCAGACAAAGTAGAGATTAAAAAATATTATTTATTTACACCCCTTATTGATTTAAAATTGTGTATCACGTAAATATTTTTCTGTGAGAAATTAGATGACAAATTAAGGATGATGTGACCAGAATAAAAACCGGATAGACTGTAAGTCTGTACAGAAGCGATCTGCAAGATCAGCTGCGACTTTTAAATTTGAATCGAAAAATTTCGAACCGTAGAATTAATGTTGGCACGATAGATTTATCAATTTTTTGTTTTACTGTATTGAGAAATTTACGTTGTATAATTTATAAGTGAAGATCACTACTCATCATATATACGGTGACTAAATGATTACTGGGCCATAAAGCATTTCCGCTTTTCGAAACTATTTGAACAACAGTCTTTAACCTAAGAGGAATTTTTACCTATAGCATGGTTATATTATTTTTTGTTTCAAGAAAAATCAAGATAATACAACATGTTCATGCCTCTTGTTTACATTTCAATAAAAATATATCGACGTCAGCACAATAATCCCAAGTATGCCCAATTATTGGATGTTAAAAACATATACTATACAGTATACATTATCTAATTTATTTTTTGTAATGATTTATTACTTGGAAAAACTTCATTACTTTTCTTAAATTTTTATAGAACATATGAATTCTTTTATAGTAAAATATTCCAAGTATGACCTATCAAAAATGATTTTAATTTTTTTAATTTAGATTTTTGCAATAACGAATTCATAATATTATAAATTATAAATTAATTAGAAGGTAATTAGTTAGGTATTAAATCGGTATGATACTTTTTTTAATTTAATAAATAAAAAGAAGGTGCGGAAAACAAATTTCTTTATTGATCATTTAAATAGCATTCAAATCGCGAGCCATTATCTTAATGACTACGATAAAAAAATAGCATGAGAATTACTAATACATGCTCTAAAATTTATTAATATCATAATTTAATGATTAGTGCCATTACAACCTGAAGAATTGAACTATGAAATTGATTAAATTCATAGAGATGACTATAGATAAAAATGTACTGTATCAAGAACTTTTCAAAACATATAAAATATAAATAATTCGTTAAATACGATAACTTATAAATAGTGCATACCAAATAATTCAGTTATTTTTTAATAACTTGAAACACTTCATAATCATCTGCTTTAAATGAATTTGGTAAATAAAGTGTAGGATATGAAGATACACTACTTGTCCAGGTATTATAAGTATTGCCGTAATTTATACATAAATCAATACCAAATATTGGACCGTAGGTTGAAATACATTGAATAGATTTAGTACCAGTTTCACTATAAACTACATTTGCCCATTGAAGGCTATTTTCATCTGCAAATGAAAATATAAAACTATCTTTTGTATTTTTAACACTATTGCTTGAATCCCAAAAAAGTGGATTATATCCTCCAACTATCTGTTCTGAATTTGTAACTTTTACTACAACTATAGTAGCTCCCTTATTATCACATTTAGTATGAAATGATGCAGCTGTATTATCATCTCTGCTAGCTCTGTATAAAAGTTTGAATTCATAAGGAATATCCTTAATATCCTCACTAATATCATACTTTTTCATTTTTCTATCAATCCAATTTGAGATAAATGCAAAATGATTTGAATTAATTATAATACTTTTTGGATGTCTTGGTGTATATTTTGGTTTATACTCAGGAAGCATATAAAATTTTAAAATATCATCTCTTAATTCTTTAGGTAATATTTTTTCATAAGGTTTGACTTTATTGTAATAATCTTCTGTAGATATTTCATAAAATCTAATTAAAGGAATAAATTTGTAAATAATCCTTTTAAGTATATTAATATCATCCTTGCTCCATTTAGAGACGTCTTGATTAAGTGTTTTTTCTTGTACTAATCCCCATTTAATTAAATTTTCCCAAATTTCAATTTCTTTCAAATTCAAGTCATCACGTTTTAAAATAATTTCCAATAA
Organism: Oehlia diaphana; assembly: GCA_003833135.1. Classification (NCBI taxonomy): domain Eukaryota; kingdom Fungi; phylum Glomeromycota; class Glomeromycetes; order Glomerales; family Glomeraceae; genus Oehlia; species Oehlia diaphana. The sequence goes on along the minus strand of QZLH01000094.1, from coordinate 109,249 downwards.
AGGAGCAGGTAGTTGAAGGAATTTATCAGATTTGAATAAATTTTCTGGTTTAGAACAAATTTTTTCCAAACAAAATTCTTGCAAATTAACAAGTGGTTTACAATAATATACGATTTGAAGAATTCTAACTGGATCATGTTGTAAGAATTGTTGTTGATTTTGACGATAAAGTCTTCGGTAAGTTTGGTTAGTTTTCTCAACATCATTTCGTCAGAAATAATCATAAAATCCAAAAGTTCAGCTCCTGCTTTATTAGTAATATTAAATTGACCAGTATAAAGGTACTGTTATAGCCAGTTCTTTAGTGTTTACAAACGTAAACAAATGGAAAAGGGTAAGCAGAAGGTATATAGGTAGGCGGGTATAATCAATAAATAAACTATATGTATAAACACTTAAAAAACAA
>QZLH01000094.1:79709-103087 GCA_003833135.1 Oehlia diaphana | reverse complement strand
TTTGGAATTATTCGGATCTATTGAAAAGTTTGATTTTGAAATTATCCGGATCTACAAAGTTATTTATAAACAAATATAAAAGGACGTCAGATATGACTTCCCTAAAAGAATAACTCAAAAATGGAGAATTAAAAATATTAAAAAATGGAAATATTGATTTACTTATTAAATTTTTACATTAATATTTTATTAAACCAAGCATATTTTTGTATTTATTTATATTATTAATAAAGAGTGACGTTTGTTAATATCTAAGGTGGCAACGTGACTCATCATGGGCTTAGGTATTACATCAGCTGCGACTTTTAAATTTGAATCGAACCGTAGAATTAATGTTGGCACGATAGGTTTATCAATTTTTTGTTTTACTGTATTGAAAAATTTACGTTATATAATTTATACTGTATGTGAAGATCACTACTCATCATATATACGGTAATTTTTTAATGACTAAATGATTACTGGACCATAAAGCATTCCCGCTTCTCGAAACTATTTGAACAGTCTTTTAACCTAAGAGGAATTTTTACCTATAGCATGGTTATATTATTTTTTGTTTCAAGAAAAATCAAGATAATACACTTAAAATGTCTTGTTAAAAATATATATATACATTATCTGATTTATTTTTTGTAATTATTTATTACTTGGAAAAACTTCATTACTTTTCTTGAAATTTTATAGAATAAAATGAATTCTTACATAGTGAAATATATTCCAAGTATTCAACCTATCAAAATTCTTTTAACCTTATTAATTTTAGATTTTTGTAATTACGAATTCATAATATTATAAATTATAAATTAATTAAAAGTTAATTAGTTAGTATTAAATTGATATGATACTTTTTTTTTAATTTAATAAATTAAAAAGAAGGTGCGGAAAACAAGTTTCTTTATTATCATTTAAATAGCTTTCAAATCGCGAGTCATTATCTTAATGACTACGATAAAAATGGCATGAGAATTAATGCATGCTCTAAAATTTATTAATACCATAATTTAATTATTAGTGCCATTACAACTTGAAAGAATAGAGATGACTATAGGTAAAAATATATCGTATCAAGAACTTTTCAAAGCATATGAATAAATCGTTAAATACGATAACTTATAAATAGTACATACCAATTAATCCAGTTATTTTTTAATAACTTGAAACACTTCATAGTCATCTATTTTAAATGTATTTGGCAAATCAAGTGAAGGATATGAATATACTTTACTCATCCAGGTATCAGCGGTAGGATTATATTCTGTATATAAATCAATACCGAATACTGGACCATTAACTTTATAACATTGTATAGAATATGGATCACCTTTACTGTAAACTAAATTTGCGCTTTTAAGGTTATTTTTATCTGCAAATGAAAATATAAAACTGTCTTTTGTTGATTTACAACTTTCACTTGTATCCCAAAAAAGTGGATTATAACCTCCAACTATTTGCTTTGAATTCGAAATTTTTATTACAACTATAGAAGCTCCCTTGTTATCACATTTAGTATGAAATGATGCAGCTGAATTACCGTCTCTGCTAGCCCTATATAAAAGTTTAAATTCGTAAGGAATATCTTTAATAATATGCTCTTCCACTTTTCTATTAATCCAATTGGGAAAGAGAGCAGCATGATTTGAATTAATTATAGTAGATTCAATAATAAGCTTTGGATACTTTGGTTGTCTCGGTGTATATATTGGCTTGTATCCAGGAAGCATATAAAATTTTAAAATATCATCTCTTAATTCTTTAGATAAAATTTTTTCATAAGGTTTAACTTTATTATAATAATCTTCAGTAGATATTTCAAAAAATCTAATTAAAGGAATAAATTTGTAAAGAATCCTCTTAAGTATATTGATATCATCTTTGCTCCATTGAGAGACGTCTTGATTAAGTGTTTTTTCCTGTGCTAATCCCCATTTAATTAAATTTTCCCAAATTTCAATTTCTTTTAAATTCAAGTCATCACGTTTTAAAATAATTTCCAATAAAGGAACAGGTAGTTGAATGTATTTATCAGATTTGAATAAAATTTCTGGTTTAGAACAAATTTTTTCCAAACAAAATTCTTGCAAATTAACAAGTGGTTTACAATAATATACGATTTGAAGAATTCCAACTGGATCATTTTGTAAGAATATTTGTTGATTTTTGACGATAAAGTCTTCGGTAAGGTTGGTTAATTTTTTCAACATCATTTCGTCAGAAATAATCATAAAATCCAAAAGTTCAGTTCCGGCTTTATTAGCAATATTAAATTGACCAGTATAAAGGTACCTAAGAAAAAAAAAAAATACGACCGAATAAAAAAAAAATACTGAGTTATTGTATAACGTACTTAAGGATAATTTCAAAAGCTTGAGGAGAAATATTTGGCTTCTTAATTATATATTTTCCATCCTTTCTTTCAATATTTTCACTGGAAATTATTTTACTAAAATATTCGGATCTACAGCGTAAAATATTAGAATGCGCATGAAATTCCTTAAAATTAGGTTCTTCTCCAATATGAATTATAACATTATAATCCTCTTCTGTTTTGAGCAACTGCCCAAGCGCTTCGGGTACTTCAGATTCAAAATTATATGACATATTTTTTTATAAGTAAAATAAAATTTTCACCCGAAAATATTCTTTTTACACAAAGAACTGCAAAAAATAATTTTTTAATGAAGATCCTACATTAAATAAAGTAAAATTGCGGACAGAATTCTCCGAACCAATCAAGGATGGTTTAGTGGTCAGAACCGGTGATCTGCCGTGCTGATTGGCTTGACAAGTCTGCTAACGGATGAGAAGTGACACATAACTCTATTAATTTATTAATTTTATTAACTAAAAATATGCTTTTTTTTTTATTAATTATAATGGCATAAATTTAAAACTTATATTTCATTGAAACCTTTTTTCATAAATGAAATCTACAATAAAAAACAAGATACAGTACATAAATATAAAATTTGTTATCTTGCGGATCACATCTGGACACCTTGGAGTCGAATCAGTCAAGCGGATTTTATCTATTTCAGAAATTTTTAAACTATGCCCTTCTGCCAAAATTCTCTAACTCAATCTTCCCAGTGAAGAGTAGCTTTACTGCGCCACAGTCGCGTGGTTTTTCGTAGTCAATGGGTGGGTTCCGAAAATAGCGATTTTTATCAATGTATCAATGAAAATTAATAAAGCTATACACTTCATTGCTGCCTCCAATTTTGCTGAAAGTTTTGCAATGTATCAAAATATAAGTTGTGATATATCAAATTATTATGTGTTGAAATATTGGCAGTAAAATCATCAAAAAAGTATACAGAAATCAATTAATCATTGCGAAGAACTGATGACCTTACGTCATAGAAGATGTGATATACTGTATAATAATGGGTATTCAAAAAAATTGTTTCTCAAACTTATTTCTCAAAATTTTAATCAATGTTTCTTTTTTTCATTCATAAAAAAAAATTATCAATTGTCTGTTGTGATTACTAAGATAACTGAATTTAATATTTTAGATTATCGTTATTACTAATATAAAGCCTCACTTTTAGTTCTTGCCCATTACTAACGAATCGCCATTACGTCATACGTTGAATACAGTGTTAGTAAGTCATTAGCTTTGTTCACTTGTGTAATGTAAGGTCATAAAAGTCACAAAAACTATCACACGGTATTAATCATAAGCCTAGTTACAATGTCTAACAAATCAGAAGAAAAAAAGCCGACAAAGAATTGAAAAGATTGATAGATGAGTCAACTATCAATTGGACTAAAGTAGCCAAATGGGATGCAGAAGGACGACTGTACGAAGAGGAAAAAGAAATACTAATGTTTTTGAATAAAAATGGAACTAATTTGGGATCAAATGGTAAACCCACACTGATTTATATCCTACTTCATTGACGAACTTGTTAATTTTTTAAGGAACCGGACAGACTGACATTAACGAAGGGAGAAAACAGATTTGTGGAGAAGCTTTTTACACAAGTTCCAGGAAGAGAAATTATACGTCCGGGAAAGAGTGCCGTCCATTGCAGATCACAAACAGTTATATTATGTATATTTGAGAAGGAAAAAAAAGTCCAGAAAGTACTTTATGACGCACATTATTATTACACAATACGTAACAAACCTCATTATCAGATAATCAAATTGATATACCTTTGGTAGATCGAATTTACGTGAAAGTTGATTTAAAGAGGAAAGAAGCAAATAAGCCATAATTTATCATAATATAGTTAGTGTAGAAGAATGTTAAAAATTTATCACTTAATAATACTTTCTAGTTTATATGACTCAAATAATATAACCTTAATGTAACTATCATCTATTATTAATGTTTACTTGTTCATATTGACTATGATTGACTATCAATTTGAGTCATACTTATCACAAATACAAAACTAATATTGTTAAAATTGCTAATCATCTTTTATCCTATAATAAATTTTTATCACATGTCTAAGTTTTTGATCATTTATCAATAGATAATAATAATAATAAATTATACAATAAGAAAATTTAATTTTATTACAAAGAGTATAAAAATTTCTGTAAATGATAGTAATTGGAATGTATTGTAAAAGTTAATTTTAACTATAAATAACTGAAACTATCAATGGCTTCAGTTAAGTCAGCATCATTAATATTGACTCATATTTATATATTCCTAATAAATGTGACTTTTAATATACATTTGAAATATCATAATAAATAATGAATTAAATGTAGTTATTGACATTAATGAAGTCATACTACTTATTTTATATATAAGATATCAAAAATTTTTCTCTATTCTTTCTTAACAATTTATACGATTTAATAAATGTCTTGACTTTCATTTTTTATTCTTAATATTTTATTATATTTATGAATTTAATTAAATTCTTAACTCTATTCTCTCTTTCATTTATTAAAATTTTTTTTTCATTTTTTCTTTATTCTTTCTTAACAATTTATACGATTTAATAAATATCTTGACTTTTATTTTTTATTCTTAATATTTTATTATATTTATTGAGTTTAACTTTAAAATTTTTATTCATTTATTATTAATCCTTTTTATTCAATTCTATTCTTTAACAATTTATTATGATATTCTTTTTATTCTTTAATTCTATTCTTTAATGATTTATTATGATATTCTTTTATATTCTTTAACAATTTATTATGATATTCTTTTCATTCTTTAATAGATTCTTTAACGATTTATTTAAATACTTTATTCAATTCTATTTTTTAACAATTTATATTCTTTATTAGTTAAATTCATTATTCTTTTATTCTTTAATTCTATTCTTTAACGATTCATACACTTGATTCTTTTTATTCTTTCTATTCTTAACAATACATTAATATTTACTCTTTAACAAATTATTATCTCCTTATTAAACAATTTAGTATTTATCAACTCTTTATTGCATTATTATAAACTTCTTTCTCAACAATTTATTTACCTATTTAAAATTAGCAATATGAACACATCCAAGAACTATCCTGGCCAAAATGGTAAATCTTGTGAATAGTATTTTAATTTGTAATAATGAGCTACTGACCAACCAATCTTTTGACCTTCTAGTTCTTATTTCTTATTTAAAAAAGCAAGGCAGTAATTCATCATATTATGGATTTTTGAATTTATATTATAATGTCATTGTTACTTCAACAATCTCGGATGACTGGAAAAGCCTTGATAATGCTTGGTCTACTCATTTTTTGGAGGAAGCAGAAAAATTAAACTTAAATCAGAAATTTTTGAAAGAGAAGGTGTGTTTTTTTTTTATTTTGCAAAGTTAGGGTAACTCCTAAGCGAGTCGAGGAATTCCTGTTTCAATTTAGAAGAATTACTATATCAATAACTTTGGTAGTAGATCAAGAAATCTTATGTTAAATTTAAGAGAATACAGCCTTGGTACAACAGCTTTGGTAGTAACTAATCAAGAACTTTTTGGTTTGATTTAAGAGAATACAGCCTTGGTACAACACTTCAGTAATAGATCAAGAAATTTGGGTTGTTTTAGAAGGAATTCCTGGTTTAATTAGGAGAATTACTGTATTGACATGTTGGTAACCAATCCAGGATCTCAATATGGGCACCCTATCTTTGTTGTTAATAAAAGTCTGTTAATTCTGGAGGAGGAATTGACTATGTACCTTCTTTTATTACTAAATAAATATTTTAACACACTACTAACAAACTCTTTCATGACAGATAAATGCAGAACACTTGCGCTATGCAGATAATTTGCAAATATTCTGGAAAAGGATTATTAAGGAAAATAAGAAAGAAAATATATCATCTGCTACTACTAATGCTAAAGCTTTTCAACAAGATTTTCATAAAAAAGCTCAAAAAAATACTGAAATTCAAGTTAAATTATCAACTACTACTGTTACATCACATCCAAAAGTTATTGAGTTTTCTGTTAAAGAATTACTTAATGCTAAAGCTTCTCAACAAAATTTTCATAAAAAAGCTCAAAAGAATACTGAAATTCAAGTTGAACAAAAATCAGAGCTGACAAGAGTAAGAGATGATGATGATGATGGTACTGATATTGGTAATTATAACTTTATGATATATATATATTTTATTATATTATTTCTTTTTACATTTTATCTAACTGAATAACTATCAATTATATCAATTAGAGCACTGGAAGAAACAAAGCCAAATTTTAAAACAAAACAAGAACAATTTAGCATATAAGCAAGTTGTTGACAATGCACTTCTTATTGCTTCATCATATGAAAGTCTTATTGCAGATAATATTATACCTTTTATTAAAATTCTAAAAAATTCTTTACTGACAAGATCACGAATGTCTCTATCTTCAGCAAATGAATCTATGCTGCAGGCAATTGTAGAAAACCTTTTGCCAGCAAAGTATTGTATTTCAGAGCTTTCATTAGTAATGAATGGTAAAAAACCAAAAGGTTCAGGTCGCTTTGGTTATTTAGATATTTTTATTCTAAGTAGTATAGGAAATAATAATATGAGTTTAGAATTAAAATATATTTCATTAGTTGGCCTTATTAATGGAGGTCAGAAAAATAATTTTAATAGTGCAAATGAACTTGAAGATTTAGGCAAGATACTTGAAAAGGAAAATGAAGCATCTGTATTAAAAAGACCATATTCATATTGGTCAAAAGAAGATAAAAAAACAAATCTGACAACTATAGGTGAAATACTAAATAATGGGGTGAATCAATTAAATTCATACATGAAGACTATTTCAAAAGGAAGAGTTATTAATTATTCTAGCTCAGGAGTTTTTGATGAGCATATTAAAATAACAAAATCAAAGCCTAATAAGTTAAAGGGATTTGTTATATTAGTAATTGGTTTTCATCGCATTTTATGGAGATCTTCTGAAGAAGTAACAACTAACTATATATATAATAAAGTTTAGTAACAAAATAATAAATATATTTAGTTACATATTAATTATAAAATAAATTAGTATTTTAGTACATAAAATATTTTTAACTAGATATATTTCTTGTTTTTTTTAAAAAAAAATAAAATTTATTAATAATTTTATCTTTATTGAATTGTAATATTTTAGCACTTTCATACTTAAAACAGCATTTTCTTAATTTAGTTTAACACTATTTCACAAATAACTCATATATATACTGTATATTCACATGGCCGAATTCCAAAACTTCATATATTTATGCAATGGCAATGTCTTCAAGATTTTTGGAAGAGTTATCTAACATTAAAAAAACTTTTTGAAACTGAAATAGGATTTAATGCTGTTATTCATGTTGGAGAAGAGCAAAATGTAAAAAAATTGATGCTCATTCAAACCTTCTATGTATCAGATCTCCGTATTTTAATATGCATTTACTAATGATTTGACCGAAAAAAATGTGGGAAAGTTTATTTTAAGAAAGCCAAATATCCCTCCCCATATATTTGATATCAGGTAAACTAATTTCTCATATTCAGGAATATATGACCGAGCATCAAACTGAATCTTTAAATCAAAATTCTGCCAGTATTCTAAATATTGTTCATCAGCATGAAACTTTTACAGGTTTATTGAATTTTTGTCTTTGAAAAAATTTGTGAAGAACATAATATTTTATTTGATTCAGATAAATCAACTTAAAAAACGCTTTATTAAAATATGGATGAGATTGAATTTGGGAGAGTTTATTAAAGTGAGGTTTTATTCAACAAAATATGAAGATTAATTAGAGTGATCCAAAAAAAAAATGGAGTTACAAATTGAAAGATAATTACGCAGATTTATTCCCTTAATTTGTTTTTATGATGTTAAACTCAAGATTTCTTTATAAAGTTTACTGTTATAAAGATATCTTATCACAAGAATTAATATTTAGAATTTCATTTAGCCTAATAGAGCACCATTAGGAAAATAAATTTAAAATTTAAACTTAATTCAAACTTAATTGAAACAAATCACATTATTCCTCTCTTTGCATCATGGTAATAATTTAGAAGGTTCCTTATGATTTTAATTTATTATATTATTCAAATCGGGATGGACTTAATGCTACATCATTCCATGCTAATTGTGATAATAAAGGAGCAAATTGGAAGGTACAATCCACTTGATTGGAATGGAAGTAATGACAGGAAAAAATACCTGCAGATAGTTTTTTATTTAATTTTGCAGATAGAAAAAACATTTTTATTGCAAAATTATGTTACTGTATGTCAATGAAGCAAAATATGCTGTAATGGGTAGACTAATGATTAGTTTGTTTCGATATCATCGTTTTATAGTAGAAAATTATGAAGTGATTAACAATAAGTAATGATTTATTTTATTAATATTATAATTTTCTGTTTTAGGTAGCCCTTTTCTCTGTAATAAAATTGTCATAAATTAGATTGATATTAATATTATAAGTCTCAATCAGTAATAAAACATCTTCTGCCAAACATATCCATCTAAATGTATTATAATCATGATAGCTGATTCATAATGAAATTATCTATTTTTTCCATTTCAAAAAAAATTTGCTTTATAATATCAAAAATCTAAGAAATATCAACATATATTATACATTCATTAGATAACTCAAAGAATTGATGTAGTAAAAGTAATAAAAATTATAAAGCAGAAGTACGTTTATTTTCAATTTAGGCCGTAAGTTTTGAGTTATAACAAGACATGATTAACGTGCTATCAAAACAAGGAAAAGGTCGATGTAAATAAAATTTTTGCGATCAAAATTTTGAAGATGTTAAATTAGCAAGTTTCGGAGAAGAGCTTCAACTATTGAAATAATAATAACTAAGTAACGGGAACCGTTGAGCGTCCAAAGTGTAGATCATCAAATAATACTCTAAAATTTCATTGGCCATATATGCGGCGTGACAGTGTACTTGAAGCTTGAAGCTTTGGACAATTAAATCACATAACAAAAAATACAAAAAATAGTTACACAAGATCTGAAATTTTGATTGGTATTTACACACGTGTGGAGTGTGGACAGACAGAAATCTGGTTTGGGTGTGTCCTATGCTTACGCTTCGGACAACAAATGATTGAATATATACACATATTGATGCAAATATTTTAATGATTAACGTATTGTATTAGGAAGCGATTGAGAAAATTTTTAAAGAGTGAAATAAATTTGGTAGAGAAGTCTGTTATGTATTACAAATAAAATTTGTGCCAAATATAAATAAATAAAGTTATGCTTATACACACACTAACATAATTTGCAAATTTATTTTACCGAAATATAAGCTCTTATGCTAATTCGCTAAATAATGTATACACTAATTTACAGATCAATCTTTCAAATTCTTAAATAAAAAATTTTAATAACAAAGTTATATTATTATTTACTCAAACTGAATACTAATAGAATTCTCAATTTGGGTTAATCAATACAAAAAAAACTATAATACCTTTCTTTATAAATTTTTATTCACTTTATTATTAAATGATCCAAAACTTAGTTTATTAACTTGGTGAATACAATAATAAATACGATACAAACGATCAGTATTTTTTAACAACCTGAAATACTTCATAATCAACTACATTCATGCTTTTTGGTAAATCGAGTCCAGGATAGCAGATTGTACAGGTACTATACCAAAAATCAGAATTATTATCATAATTTATGTATAAATCACTACCAAATGATGGACCATGTACCGGACCACTATATAGAGAATATCGACTACCTGTACTATAGGCTATTTTTGCAGTTTGAAGATCATTCTTATTTGTAAATGAGAATACAAAACTCTCACTTGTAGTCTTATAATTAGAACTTAAATCCCAAAAAATTGGGTTATACCCTCCGACTATTTGTTCTGAATTTATAATTTTTACTACAACTATAGTAGGCCCTTTGTCATCACATTTAGCATGAAATGCTGCAGCTGTATTACCGTCTCTGCTTGCTCTATATAAAAGATTAAATTTATAAGAAATATTTTTATACTTGGTGTCATTATCTCTCTTTTCAATCCAATTTGTGAAAAGCGCGATGTGTCTTCGATTAATTAGAGTAGAATCAATAAAACGTCTTGGTAAAAAGTCGAGTTCCGATTTATACCCTGGGACAAGATGAAATTTTATCATATTCTCTTGTAATTCTTTAGATAAAATCTCTTCATAGGGTTTAACTTTATTAATATAGTCTTCGGAAGACATCCCATAAAATCTAATCAAAGGAATAAATTTATTAAGAACCCTTTTAAAAATATTAATATGTTCTTTATTCCATTCAGATACGTCTTGATTAAGTCCTTGCCCTTGTGCAAAACCCCATTTAATTAAACCATCCCAAATTTCAATCTCATCTAAATTTAAGTCATCTCGTTTTAAAAGAAATTCTAATAGAGGTTCTTCTAAATTAATAATTTTATCGGAATTAAATATCATATCAATTTCTTCAAGACAATAATTCAATAAGTCTGTGAATAACTCATTATGATAAACCATTTGAAGAATTTCCATAAAATTCTCTTGTAAGAACTCTTTATCATTTACTAAATGCTTTTGAACGCAAGTAACCAATGTTTGAATGTTAAATTCATCTGCTGCAATCAGTAATTCCAATATCTCAGGACCTTGCAAATTTGTTAAATCAATTTTTCCACAATAAATAAATCTAAATGTTTAAAAAAAAATGATAAATTACTTCGCATTTAACACATCAATACATCTTTGTGTATTTGTTCATTTCATTACCTTAGAATAATTTTGAATAGTCGAGGAGAAATGTTAGGTTTTTTAAATATGAAAATTCCATTCTTCTTTTCGACCCAATCATTATATAATGCTGCAAAAAAATATTGAGACCTAGTACATAAGATGAGTGAGTGTGCATGAATTTCATTCATATTTTCATCTTCACCAGCATATATAATGACGTCATGCCCTTTTTCAGTTTCAAGTAATTTTTCATAATCACTACTAATTTCTTGAGGGTACTCAAAAGACATTTTCTTTCGAATTTTATGTATTCATCATTTAAATTTTTATTAATTAGTAATGTGAAACGTTGACCAACGTCTCAGTTGTACGAAATAGGAATTTCCCGTTTCTGTGTTCCAAGCTTTCGGCACATATTTTGCCGATTTTCCGGAATTATATATTTTAATTTTGACTGAAATGACCAACACAAATTGGTGAAATTACATATAATATTCTGAATTGAAAGTTAATCATCAAAAAAAAAAAAGGACGGTTTGTGCTTATTTTAGTTTATAAAATGAAATTGAACGTGTCAATCATGCTCGAACGTTATGATATTAATCAAAATGTCGTAATGTCGTAATGTCGTAATATTGTTGATCGTCATAAAATTAGATCACATGAAATTATATATAAATGGCTTAAAACTCAAACCTTAAAATTTTTTTGCTTCTTTTTCTTTATTACCGAAAGATTATTTATTGACAATGTCTTCGAAATTTTTGGCAGAGCTATCTAATGATTACGAAAAACTTTTCAAATCAGAGATAGGATATGACGTTGTTATTTACGTTGGAGAAGAACCGAATGTAAAAGAAATTCATGCTCATTCAAACATCCTATGTATCAGATCTCAATATTTTTGTACAGCATTTTCTAACGAATGGGCAGAAAAAAAAGATGGAAAATTTATTTTAAGGAAACCAAATATTCCTCTTCATTTATTTAACATCATTCTTAGGTAATTAATATATAAATATTTTAACATTTTACTATATGTAATTTGTATTATTATTAATTTTAATTTGTCTTTTGGCATAAGATATTAATTTTAATTATTCAATATCATTAAGGTTTATTTATTGCGGAAACATCGAATTGAAAAATTTACAAGGACCAGATGTATTGAAATTATTAATTGCAGTAGATGAACTTAATATTCAACCATTAATTTCTCATATCCAAGAATATTTGATTGAGCATCAGACTGAATTTTTAAATCAAAATCCCAGTGGTATTCTGGAAACCGTTTATCAACATGAAGCTTTTACAGATTTATGGAATTTTTGTCTTGAAAAAATTTGTGATGAACCAAAAATTTTATTTGATTCAGATGAATTTGTTAATTTAAAAGCTCCTTTATTAGAATTATTGTTGAAAAGAGATGACCTAAATATGGATGAAATTGAAGTTTGGGAGAATTTATTAAAATGGTGTTTTACTCAACAAAATATGAAGAATGATCAGAATGATCCAAGAAAATGGAGTAAAGAAGACATTACAAAGATCGAAAGGCCATTATACAGGTTTATTCCCTTAATTCGATTTTATGATATTAAACCTACAGATTTTTTCTATAAAGTTTATTGTTATAAAGACGTCTTGCCACAAGATTTAATTCACGATCTATTAGAATTTCATATAGTTCCTAATATGCAACCTAGAACTAACATAGCACCTTCAAGAAAATCAACAACTTTAATTGAACCAAATCATATTCCTCTTTTTGCATCATGGATTGATAAAAAAGACTCTTCACATTATGATAATAAAAAAATTCCCTATGATTTTAACTTATTATATCGTTCAAGTCGGGATGGATTTAATGCTGCATCGTTTCATAGGAATTGTGATAGTAAAGAAGCCACCATTTGGATAGCAAAAATTCAAGGTTCGACACAGTTAATTGGAGGATATAATCCACTTAATTGGAAACATGAAAGATTTGGCTGGAAAAAAACTGCAGATAGTTTTCTATTTAATTTTACAGACGGAAAAGACATTTCTACTGCAAAATTAGGATATGTCAACAATAAGGATTATGCTGTTTATTGCAGTTATAATCAAGGTCCAAGTATGGGTGAATTGAATTGCCCTGATTCCAATAATTGGTTTATTTCTGGTCAATATTGTTATCTCAATATAGGGATACCATCAAATTTTACAGTAGAAAACTATGAAGTATTCCAAATAATTAGACGGTAAAAGATGAATCTATTTTGTTTTCTTACATATACAATCTTACTTTTCCTTATAAATTTATTCAAAAAGATTTAAACAATAAAATTAATTATATTGATAATTAATCCATTTGGTTATTACTGAATATAATAGTAGAAATAAAAGTTTTGGGGATGATATAGATTTACTTGTAAACAGTTTGTATCTTTTTTTTTTGTAAAATTTCATTCTACCCTATTTCTACACAAAAAATTATAACGTGAAAAGTAATTATTGTACCAAATCTATTTTGAAAAATAAAAAATTTATACTTCAATTCCAACTTATAATTGATAACACATTATTATTATGAATTAGTAATTCAATAGTAATTCAATTCTCAAGTAACTTACAGTATTTTCTTTCAAACCGGTTTTGGCTTTAGCAAAAAAATGGTTTATAATTGATTTATATCGTTTAGTTTTTCTTTAATGTAACATGATCAAAAATTAATATAACAATATATAGAACTTTGTTTAAATTATTTTTTACTTATTGGTTTGGTTTTTTAAAATATTTGATAATGCATTTTAAAATATGAATATCATCAAATGTTAAAAAACATGATTATAATCTTTATTTGTCATGAGTAAGAATCTATGATTAAATCCATATTAACCTTTTATAATTTCATTAGAAAATAGGTTAGATCAGATTCTGTATACGATAAACTAACTTGTAAATTCTTCCTTATTAAACCAAATTTCAAGTATATCTATAACTCATAATTCTTCATTTTTGCTTCTTCCTTGCATTTAAGGTTGTTTAATAATAGAATAGCATCTTGGGAGGTCATAAAGTTCCGTTAACATCGTAGACTTACAAGTATTGTGAATAGTATTATTTTCTTATACAAATTCAATTCATAATTTCCCACTTTAAATAATAATTTTCATTCGTTTAAGAGCTTTCTCATGTTCCACAGTACGATGTCAGGTTCTTCATAGAAATAATATGTACCGGGAAATTATTGTATAATACCTTGCAGATTTGTTTGGCGCAACCCTAGTTTTTATTGAAATTAATCATTATTAGTATCTTTACTATTGCAATACACGAAAAAAAAGGATCATCTACTGGACTACCGGTCATATGGAGGACACTCAAGGACACTGTAATTTTACTACGCAGGCATCTATTAACTATTATGGAATAATTCTTTCCCAGTAAATAGTTTTTGTTTTAATTTATACCAAACGGGCTCATTGGCTCGAAATTAGCTCAAATTTAAGCGACTATTTTCGGTAGTGCTTATTTCGGGTGAATACGGTAATTTTAATAAAAAATAATAATAATAATAATAGAAAAAAAAACAATTTTTATTGTATAGAGTGACTTTATCTGTTATGTGTAGTACAGTAAATTACTAGTAATTAATAATGACACTCTGTAAAAAAAGTCGATCCGTTTTTTATATTCCAACTTTTTTTCCGTAAAAGGCTTATATTTCCTGAATTACTAACCTTACATCACGAAATTTATCAAATAATTTTCATTCTCCGTGAATGAATCCGTGAAAGGCTGGAGTTTTTTTAAAAATGACGGATAAAATTTTTTACAGGTCCTGGAAAGTTTTTTCCTAAATTGTGTTTGCTCAAAAAGGAAGTCCTTAATTTTTAAGGAATACAGAAAAATACTGTATGTATGTTATGAAGCACTATTGATTGGTACGAGCCAATGCTCAAAGAATCATATATTGGCCCATTAGGACTCGATCAAAAAATGAGTTAGATCAACATGAGTGATCTTCATTCACGGGAAATATATCTAAGTCAAATATATAACACGTGAATAATTAAAGATCGTTATTTTTATACTGTACATGAACAATATTTATCCCACCCTTTCTACTGAAGAACAACGACTAGTAGTTTTAGGTATAATAAATTCAAGTTATTTTATTTACACAGTATATAAGGAAAACTCTTTTAGATTCACTTTTAAAAATTCGTTTTATTTATATATATTATTAGATATCTCAAAATACATTAGTAATGTAATTACGGTACTTAATCTGATTATCTTTTAATAACTTGAAATACCTCATAATCACTTACATTTATACAAGTTGGTATGTTAATTGTAGGATAAGAACCTG
The DNA here is from genome assembly GCA_003833135.1 of Oehlia diaphana. NCBI lineage: Eukaryota > Fungi > Glomeromycota > Glomeromycetes > Glomerales > Glomeraceae > Oehlia > Oehlia diaphana. The sequence continues at coordinate 87,562 of QZLH01000094.1, read as the reverse complement.
ATCCAAAATGGTACCAATTATTAGGATCATTATTATAATTTATATATAAATCATTTAAACCAAATAATGGACCACAATGTGAATAACCTCGTACAGAATATTGACTACCATTACTGTAAGCTACATATACATTTCGAAGGTTAATTTTATCTGAAAATGAGAATATAAAACTATCTTTTGTTGATTTATCACTATTACTTGAATCCCAAAAAAGTGGATTGTATCCTCCAATTATTTGTTCCGAATTTTTTATTTTTGCTACAACTATAGTAGCTCCTTTATTATCACATTTAGCATGAAATGATGTAGCTGTATTGCCATCTCTGCTTGCTTTATATAAAAGATTAAATTTATAAGGATTCTTATTATAATCGGTGTCAATATTTTTCCTGTCAATAAAATTTATAAAAAGTGTAATATGTTTTCGATTAATTAGAGTAGATCCAATAAAACGTCTTGGTAAAAGGTTGGATGTTGGTTCATATTCAGGATCTAAGTGAAATTTTGATATTTCTTCTCGCAATTCTTTAGATAAAACCTCTTCATAGGGTTTAACTTTGTTAATATAATCTTCAGAAGGTATTCCATAAAATCTAATTAAGGGAATAAATTTATAAAGAATTCTTCTAAAAATAATTATATCATTCTTGTTCCATTTAGAGGTGTCTTGATTAAGTTTTTCTTGTGCTAATCCCCATTTGATTAAACCATCCCAAATTTCAATCTCATCTAAATTTAAATCATCTTGTTTTAAAAGAAATTCCAATAAATGTGCTTCTAAACTATTGATTTTATCAGAATTAAATATCGTATCAATTTCTTCAAGACAATAATTCAATAAATCTGTGAATAATTCATTATGATAAATCATTTGAAGAATTTCCATAAAATTCTCTTGTAAGAACTCTTTATCATTCATTAAATGCTTTTGAACACAAGTAACCAATGTTTGAATATTAAGTTCATCTACCGCCATTAAAAGTTTTAACAGTTCGGGACCTCGAAAATTAGTTAAATCAATTTTTCCACAATAAATAAACCTAAATATTAAAAGAAAAACTTTAACATTTCTTCCGAATTTAATATAATAAAATAATCAGACATTTACATTACCTTAAAATAATTTTAAATAATTGAGGAGAAATATTAGGTTTGTTAAAAATGAAAATTCCATTCTTCTTCTCGACCCAATCATTATAGAATGCGGCACAAAAATATTGAGACCTAGTACATAGGATGAGTGAATGTGCCCGAATTTCTTTCATATTTTCATCTTCACCAGCACATATAATTACGTCATGTCCTTTTTCAATTTCAAATAATTTTTCATAATCATTACTAACTTCTTGAGAGTATTCAAAAGTCATTTTTCTCACGGTTTTATAATTTTTGGGGAAAATAAAGTAAAAATTCCATTATCTAAATTTATTAGTAATTGTGTGAAACGTTGATCAAATCCCTCAATTAGAAATAGGCGTTTCTGTGTTTCAGCACATGTGTGTTGCAAATTTCCGATTTTTGCCGGAATTATGTTTAAATATGGCTGAGATGATCGATGAATTGCTCCCCGAGTACAAAAATTGAAGTAAAAATAAAAAAATATTCATCGCCTATATGGTTTTTCTTGAAAAAACGACTCATTTATAAGGGAATTTTTAATGACAAATTAATTTAGTTATCTTACGAACAAAAAACTGAGAACAACTTTTTTCTCTAGTTTAAATATACATATGATATGTTTCTAAAATTATTTTATAAGAGCTGTTTTTCAAATTTCAACGAAAAACTTCTTGTTTAACATTAGTACATTAGAATGTCATACTGTATGTCATCTACATTTAAAATTTCTTACTACTAAACAATGTTCGAAATTCTAATTATGTGTGGAATGCGCAAATGACTTAGAGCGAAATTTCTTGTTAATGTGCGGCCGACTTTTTTTATGCAAATGACATTTTTAATTACAAAACAAGCGCCTACTTAATATCAATTGAAGGAAATTCTCCGTCACAAAATATTTTACAAATAATTAATACTTAATACTTCTAAACTTGTTTCTACTATTCCCGTTAATGAATTTGACGAAGACTTAATTAGTGATGTGCTAATTCTTGAAAATACATTAAGAGAAGATACAACTTCGAAACTTCGAATGCATAACAAAAAGTTAAGGTGAAAAGAGAAAAATAGGAAAGATTTTGTTTTGACAGGCTAAAAGCAGTTCGTGAGTGAATTGCTCTTATATTTACCGGCATAGTAGACAATGCCTAATATGTAATATCTCTTTAAAAATCATAATTACTAAAGGATATCTGTTTATAAATTTAAATCAAGAAATACCCTACATGAAACAAAATTATGATGAAGCAGATGATTGGGAGTATGGATAACGACAGGGTATTACCTACCGATACAATTACTTTTCCTCCAGTACTATAGCGTCTGAACTTATCTAGTGACATTATTAATTTTAGGGCGTAGTATTATATTTAGTTTACTGTGTATAAAATTTCCTAGGTTTTTATTTGCTATGGTCCGGAGTGACCTTAAACTATCATCAAATTTATAGGGGATTAAGTGGTCAAGTGTGGCTAATTTGAGGATTAATTATGGCCCGCGATGACGGTAAACTAGTTGCTTATTTTTATTTTTTATTGGGGAAATTGATGACGTGAATATCCTTGAAATGATCTACATAATCGTGACAAAGGGCAGTATATCAAATATTCTTTTAGAAATTAATATTTTAATTGGTTCTCCTTTGGGATCCAAAAATGGAAATTATTATTTTAATTGGTGTTTAGTGTTTAAATATTGAATTTATAAATTTAATAGAAATTAGTTTTTGAAATTATTTCTCTCTTTGAATTTTTTTTTTTATTAATTATTTTATTTTATTATGAAACTTGGGGAATTGTTATAATTTTTATCAAATTTAATAAAGGATTATTTTGTAGCTTGTGGTGGCAACCATCTTTATGACGGCACAAGTCCTACAGTACTCCCAACCATCCAGAACGTGAAATAATCATCATCTGAAAAATACGCAGCACGATAATTTTTTCGGGAACAGGACTTATGAATGACTTAGAATAATTCGCAGGAAGGTTATTGACTGTGCCTTCCTCCAGTTAACTGAAGAAAAGTAAAGTTTCATAGTTATGGAATGCCAGATAGACCTGCGTCAAATCTTGTGTACTTTGCTAGAAAATGTAAAGAGAAAAGGAAGAGCCTTTTCAACATACCGAAGTTTGAAAAGGATGTTAGCAAGATACAATCCCAATTATTTCCTAACAAACCCATGAAATTCAAGACTCTGATAAATACTACTTTGATTATTGTATGGATAATATTTGAAGCATTACGGGTCATTGATTGTGGATAGCTTGAAATGAATATGATACTTCATACATCTCTCCATATCGTGAGATCATGAGAAGGAATTCAGCATGAGACTTTAATACGAAATAGTTGATGATGAAAGTTTCAATTATACTATCAAGGTATGACCTGTTACATTAAATTAATATGAAAGCCTAATAAAAACTTTTTGAACTCAGTTTAATCAGTTCACATATTTTACTGATTTTGGATCAGCTCTTCCACTTCTCTCCATTATTTTAGACCTCTCTCATCAACATAACACTATAAAAATGTCAAAAATACTTGAGAGGATTGGCGGATATTGGAACAATGTAGAACCTGAAAGTATCAAACCAAGAGACAAGGTTGCTCTCTATTCATTGAAAGTAAATGAAACATTTTTTGGCAGAATTCAAAAAGATGACTGGAATAAACAAGTTAAGATCACAAACAATATAATTATAGTTGAAAGAAGTGAGCAGATCTCAATTCAATATGAAGAACTTTTAATATTTTGTATGACTCTAATATTTCTAAATATATTAATCTACAGGTAATACAAGGACTATAAAGATTATTATGTGTTTTAATGAGGAAATCCGTGATGCTATAGATGATCTATGTGATATATTGTCAGAAAGGAATGAATGCCTTTTATTAGAATATAACAAAGACCAACCTGATGATAAGTGTATTAATAATATTAAAGATTTACTGAATAGTAATGATCAAGCTGTGTGAGATAACAAGGAAAAAGCCAAAATTTAGGTGGATTAACAGATATAGAAATATCTGCTATGGATTTTATAAACTAGCTCAAAATCATAGGGTTCAAAAGAGGAAAATGAATATATCTAGTGCTCACATGTCACCAATATGCAAGTAGTGTATTAAGATTATTAATGATATGTAATTATTTTATACTATATTATAATATAATAACTTTTAAAATAGTATTATATAATAAATTGAATCTATTTTTTTGCTAAATGTAAATAAAAAGCTAATTTCTTGATAATAAAAGATTTATAATGCAACTATTGCATGTAGAATTAATATTTGTATGTTTATTCTTTTTCTAGTAAGTATTAATAAAAATTTTTTACTAGGAATGTATAAAATCGAGTTAAAGATCAAGATCTTCAAGTCCATAAAATGCTTTTTCTTCAATAAATTTCTGATCACAATGTTTAGTAACGCGACCATTTTATAAGTAGCAGGAAAAACCAATTCTTTGAGCTTGCCTTAAATAGCATGATCTGTTGAGTGTATTCACATTTCACGCAATTGTTCTGTAAGAAATCAATTACAATTTACTACAGCATTAGGAAGTGGTTAAGTACTTGGCATATTATTTATACCTTTTAATGAGAAATATCATTGCTTTTCACAATTTTCCCACAGACATAGATAAAATGGCTTCCTCAATTATACACTCTGTACAAGAACAGATCAGAAAATAAAACCTAATGACTCTTCTCAAGTAATAGTTAGTAAACCTACCTTAAATTAGCCAAATCCTTGTGTTCATCGTAGACGTGAAGCTCAAGTTCCTTCTGAGTGTAAAAGTACAGTGGTTTAGAATGAGCGAGCATCAGTCCATTTGCAGATAAATGGTACTATGGAAGAATATATGGTAAAATTATATAAAAAATATGTTGATGAAGGTGTAATCAAAAAATATAAGTATTATTAATATGTTTTTAACAAATGAGAGAAAACCATTTATATTTCTTTTCAAGAATTTTGATAATATTTCTTCATATTTATTAATATAATAAAAAATATATACAAAAATAATAATTAAAAGATGAACTTTATATGAGCATACATTTTTTAAAACAGAAAATAAAAGGCCTGAAAATTTTGTTTTTTAAAAAAAATAGAAATCATTCATTTTAATATTATTAATTTACATTATAATAAAGCATGCTTTAACAGATAAACGATATAATAAAATTATAAAAAAAAATATTTTGATAAAGGTGTAATTAAAAAATATAAGTATTCAGTTATTAATATATTTTTACAAATTAAAAAAATATATATATATACATATATTTTTAATTAACACATTTTATTATTAATTTATTGCTTGCACAGATACTTATTTCATAAAATATTGCAAGAATCAAGAATAATGAATGACATCAAATTATATATTACAATATTGGTTAACAAAATAATGTTTAATTTCAGAATAATAAAAGCCAAAGTTTCTTAGGAAAGGCAATTAGAATTTTTTTTCACAAGAATTATTTTGGTATAACCTTGTTATAATTATAGATGATTAACTCGGAAATATAACATTTTGTTGTAAAAATAATTTGGATTTTACAATTTAAATATTCTCGAATATATAACAGATAAATATTATTTTGTCAGACCATGCAAATTTGTAGAGTCAAATACAAAGAAAGAAATTAAATGAATTTCTTATTCATTAACCTTATTAATTTGAAAAATACTAGGTATTTCATTCATTTTCTCTATCTGCACAAATTATTGAGATCTAATATATAAAAATAAGTGAGCCAGATCTTTTGCTTTTATCGGCATATTAATCCTTTTTCAAAATTTAACACTAACTTTTAAGGATATTTCACTAATTATCCACCCACTTTAAATAAGTAGTAAACCATTTTGTTCTTGCGCATAAATATCATCACAATTTAAATTAACCAAGGGCCCTAATTGATTAATAATCAATTAATATTTATTGTTAGCGGTAGTTTTATAAAGTGGTATGACGAAAAGTCATCGGTAAAAGATAGGCATAAATGTGATAAGTGGCAGTTATGGAAGGAGGTATCAGATAAAGTAGTGAAAGAAGTAAAGAAGGACGAGCCGAAATACCTAAAAGCTTTAACGGCTTCATATCCTAAGATCGCATTTTCGAAGGTGATAAAGTCTGGCGACACTCTGGCCCTGGAAAATTCTGACTTACTTTAAGTCACAAAAGGACCTGAAAGACACGCTATCGAAGGCGGCAGAAAAGGAGATGGTACAAAGTGGGCCTTTCAGACGTTCAAGGAAGTGCAAGATCAAGTGGAACAAGAATGGAAGGAGAGGTGAGTTGATAGACATCGTAAAGACAAGCGCTATTTGAGCGACAAGAAACAAACCTTTTATTCAGATCAGTAGGTTCAGACAAACTTCAAGATCGCCATGGATGGGGCTTGGACAAGCTCTTTGGAAAGGAGGAAAATATGAGTAAAGAGGTGATACATCCCTCAGTTGTGATGAATGTAATCGATAATCTCAGGAAAGGCCCTCAACCAGATGTTACAGAAAAAGACAGACAAGGCTAAAAAAGAAAGGTGCATCAAATGCCTCACCTTAAAAGACGTAATAACAGAGGAAGAAAATACCGACAAGGCTAAAAAAGAAAGGTGCATCAAACGACTCACCTTAAAAGACGTAATAACATAGGAAGATGTGATTGATTTCATAAATGAGTATATATATATACAGCGTAAGGGCGTAATGAAAATAGATGATGAGGGTGACCACCACTTTTGGAAGCAGATTACATATCATCTGGTGGTAAACGAGATTGCGGTCCAAAATGTGATTTCGCAGTTTATACCATACAATTCTAATTTTCCAAAAAAAGAGGAGGTCAAGGAATTTGACGCTAACAGTGAAAAGATAAAGGCACGTCTTGCGAAAGAAGATAAGAAGAGAGTGGAAACTATGGACAGGCCTAACAAGATAAGGACAACGGATGACGAATAGGTTTAGTGTTATCGGTTATTCATAGGAGGGTAAGTTTTAAGGGTAGTCTTCTAAATGTGGGTTTTTTGCTGGATATCGTAGACAAAAAATGCACATATGTACTGCGATGTCAAATTTAGCCAGCAAAATGGTCATTTCAAATTTGTACTTTTTTTCTTTCTTTATAAGAGTTAATTTAATTATGTGGTTCAATAGTGTAAAGGGTAACTGTTAGTTAAATTTAATAATCTAACTAAAGGAGGGGGTTGGTATAAACTTTGTTCATAGTTAGAAAGCATAACAAAGGCATGGTATGGCAGGAGTGACATCTATTCGATGTGCATAAATGTAGGTTATATGGATTTTTCCAGTGTTCGGCATACAGTATGACTTGAAATGACCAAATGATTCTAATGACAAATGACAAATGACATGTCATTTCAATGCTCAACTGACAAATGACCTTGGTCATTTGAATGTAATTTCGGCCAACATTATAATTTTTGCCTACACTACATTCATTATTTTTTAATTATAGTCACATAATTATTTATGTGATAAATATTAGCCAATCAAAATCAAATGATTGAAATGACCAAATGACAAATGATTATGAATAATGCCAAATGATTTCATAAATCATTTAAATGGTCAAATGACCAGGTCATTTCCGAACACTGGTCATTTTTCCGTTTAAGTTCTGGCATCATAAACAATAAAATTCGGTAATAAATACCATTTGAAACTAAAAAAAAAAAAATATTAAAAATTTT